>CABEEJ010000631.1:214117-242232 GCA_901482245.1 Timema douglasi
TTTTTTTTTCAAAGCGTACATTTCTGAGGCGCGCGAAACTTTATTCCAGGTGTGAATTTATAATGTAATAACTCTTAACATTCAAAAGCTTATGTATATGTCAATCCGAGTTTTTTTTCTCTCATAAATTTGTTGTATTCAACAGATAGTACTGACAAGACATCTTGTGAATGTGAGGAATGCCAGGCCTCCACCGTGGTTCGGATTCCATGTTAAACTGTAGGTCCTTCATTTCATCTCACAATCACCCTACCATTACACATTAGCGTAAGTGCATATAACCCGAATGGGTAGTAAGAAGCGGTGCTAATAACAATAATAATATAACTTTGCTGTGTTTTTTTCAGAATATGAAATAAAACTTTTATTTTGTATGGACTGAACATGGGGCTCTTCTTCAAACCAGCCATGATAATAACAATAACTATACAAGGTTGTTTTCAAATTATATCTACATATAAAAAACAACAACTTATAACAGTGTTATTGCCCAGTGTCGCAAAATGACGCATTAATTTCTCCTCCTCCTACTACTCTTTCTTTAAAATTGAATTATTTATTTAGATATACTGTAGCTACCAGGTGCCTATGTTTTATAGTTACTTTAAGTTAGGTAAATGGTAGATAATACATACTTAACTAAGAACTAGATATGAAGAAGGGAGGTGTCTATCATTAGAAAAGAATACTTTGTCAGTGGGAGGTTGGGTCCAACTTCCCACTAACTCCTAAATAAAGATATGTAAGACCCGAAAATACGAATTTTTTTTATCTCAATCTCGTCTTGAAAGTTAAAAAAAAATCTAAAAAATTTGAGAAATTAAAAATAAAGCAAATAATGGCCCTAAGAAATTAAAAAACCAAACCAGGAATTTATTTCCAATAATACCGTAATGACTAAAAAAAAGGCCGCATTTCCCCTCAAAAAACAGCGTTTGTTAAGAAATGTTTTAGTTATAAATATTTTTTTTCAATATCAAACTTTGACAATATAAGCTTTTACACTACAAAATTAAATTATAATGGGTGTTCATTGTAACTACCTATCACCATTTTATTAATTGCACTTAAAATGTGTATGAGCTATATCTCAAGTGTTTGAATGAACTATAAGACAATCTAAAACAAGCGCCAGCTCAAATGTCAAAAAGGTACTCTATAAAATATATATTTACTTTAATAAACATAATTTACATTTTTGTACTTTAAAGGACGTTTTATTGTCTCGTTTTCATTTCTCGATAATTTTTTATGTTCCTGTCTTGAGATTGTCTCGAATTGAAAAAATGTTTCTTTAGTTGTGTCCTATTTACACGTTAGTGACTCAGTCTGTGTGATGTTCTTACATTTTGGAGGGATGGTCACCTAGATGGCACCACTAGTTCTGTGCAAAAATTCATCAAACAAAATATATTACTCAACCTGTAAATAAAAGCTGGTTAATAGCTGTAACAGTTGCCTGTCATGCTACTGGACTCAATTGTACTCAAAGGTTAGCGAGTGAAGAGGCCATAAAAATGTGAATGTGGAATAAGTATAGAGATATTTTCTAATCTATCTTCTTTATCTAGAGGGAAGGGAGGGAGGATTGTGAATTGCCGAAGTCAACCACTTTATGTGTGACTGGAGTGCAAAATAGAGATAAAGATTATATAGGTACCAAAACTAAACCTTTCTTGCTTTACTTTATAAAGTAATCTCCTTTATTCTCACAAATGCTTCATTATATTTATTTATCAGTTAGTTACTATTTATCAGTAGTTTAAAACCAAGCTAACTTCATCATTCTTATTGCTTGACCTTTAAAATATAATTAGTAAAATTTTTGATGTTCCCTTTGGAAGAAAGGAAATAATTAAATAGTATAGACAGGTCTTTAGTCTGTGCATCAAATCAAAATTAATTTTGAGCAACTGCTTTACAACATCAATAGTAATAATTTTTGCACACATTTGAGCTTTATGGCTTGGTATAAAAGAGTCAATAGTTCTATCTTAAAACTCCCTTCCCCCTTCTATTTCTTCTAATAAATGTCACAAATTGTATACTACTTGGATTTTTTGCTAGAATATATTTGTGGGTTTCTAGGTAGAAGGGTGCATTTTTCCCACCGCTCTAGTTTCCACCAATCACAAGAAAATTGTTTGTGATAGTGTGTTACCTTTTTGGCATGTTTCGCTCCGGCCAGGTGCGTGTCGAGGACAACCTGTCCTGAAAACTCTAGGTTACACACATCACAGCGGCAGATTACCTGTAACCCACACAATATTGAAACAGACACTGCAACAACTGATATGGCCACAAACACATGCAAGGAAAATAACTCACTGGAATCTTCTTAGTAGGAAGTTTGCCCATGATGTTGTCCAGGACAGCTTTAGTGACAGGGTCAGTGTGCTGGTAGCTTGGGGCCATCACATCCATACTTTTACCATCCAAGGCGACTGCTGGGAGTGATAGGGTGGGAACAAGAGTTGGTACAGAGCCTGGACTGCAAAAGAACATGTAATCAGGAGTTTAGGTCATGCTGAGAAGAACATATCAGAAGTTGAGGTCATACTAAGTAAAATATACCATTATAAATGTAGTTAAGCTTCTTAGAATTATTGATTTTTAGTAGGGACATGTGAGTACTCTAATTTTTGAACTCGAGCCGAGTTTTTATAAAATAATTTAGCTTGGCAGATTTATGGGCTTGATAATAATTGAGAGTTTGTTGTATACTCTATGGTTTTCCTGCTGATGGATGACACCGATCTTCAGGTAAGAAAGAAACTTGACGGTGTCAGACCATTCAACATTGTGTAATATCACTAATATAAAAGCCATGATTTTATCAGTGAAAGGCGAGTTTCTCATTTATATTTGTTTCATACAACATTTCTTTTATGAAAAACTTTCTGAACCAGCTCATCTAGGCCCTACCTCCTTAGTTCTATAATAGCATTTACTTTACCTCCACATCACTTCTTAATCATTCTAACTTAAAACCTATTAAACACTTCCAACAGTATGCTAACAAAAATGTCTGCTCAACACTTGAGGTGTGGGTTGTTGTCCATTTGTAATGGTGGAATTTAATGTTAAAATATGCTAAAAATCAAAAGGAGACAAAAAGGTCCTAATGACCTCAATGTGTCGATGGGCCTGTAAATAATAATAATAATAATAATAATAATAATAATGATGATGATGATGATAATAAAAGGAGACAAAGTGTATACGATATATATAAAAATACCATATACTAGAGATCATTGGGAAGATCTATGCAGATGGGGGGATAACATTAAAATGGACCTGAAAGAGATAGGGTGTAGTGAGGTGGATTGGATAGAACTAGCTCAAGATAGGGATAGGTGGCATCCTTTTGTAAGTGATGTAAATTATATTTTTCCATGGTGTAACAAGTTACATGTAGCGTTACAATGAAGTGGTGTTAAACTCACCCTCTGACTCAATTGTATACGAACTTGTAGTCGTCAAGCCACCACCTCTACGCTGTCACTCAAAATATGATAGGATGAAGTGAGGAATGAACCGACACCCCAGCTCATGAAGGAAGGTCACATCCAGGAAAACAAATGATGGTCGCTCTACAAACTATTGTCCCGGTTATAGTTTTTCCTCTCCGTATCCCTCCCTTCCACCTTCTTTTCCGTCATTCTAATTTATTCCACCAGGTGTTAATGCCCTCTGGTAAGAGGGAGACTATTCTTGAACTCTGCCCTCTCACACCCTCTTTCTTCGTTCTCATTTTCTCTAGGTATGTGACGATTAATTTTCTGTGCCATATAAGTGCTTGTTTAAATATTTTTGTCCCTCATTGTATCACTCACTACCTTCAGGCAAGGTTGGCGACATCTTTCTAGATTCAATGGTATATTTCTTTTTCTCAAAATTCATTTTATGTGTAATGGTTCAATTCATTGTCATAATTGTTTGTTTGGGGGTTGATATACTTAATGCCTATTCAAAATTCTATTTGGTGGGATTATTTCTGTTCTTCAAAATTATTAACTTTGGGCTTATTAAATTTAAATCGTTTAACTTTGGGATATTTTGGCTAGTATGAAGCCATGTTCAAATTTAGTTGTCTCTTGTGGTTCTTTTACCCAAGCTTGTAATCTCTGTTTTTCACTGTTCGAGAGTTTTAAAATAATTTTTAGGGCTACGGCCATTTTATTTGAGGAAAGACTTCGTGGGTTATCTGACGTAGATAATTAGATTTTTACTTTATGATTTATCACATGATAGCGAGACATTAAATTTAGGACTTAGATTTAAACTGCCATTTTTCTAGTTCAATGTTAGGTTATTTTTTGTATTTACCAGGTTTTTGAGTTAGTATTATAGGCGTTTATGTTTGTATTATTAATGGTCACACAATTCAAGGCTAGGAGTCGCCAAGTTATTATTCTATTTACTGATAGTTGTTGATATATATAAAATTTTAATTCTGTATTGTCAAACATCTCACTGGTTAAGCAATTTGTAAATTCAACCAATATATGTATCTAAAAATTGTGTATAATCTATTATTGATCTCTTTCAATACATATGGGATCTTGCTAAGCCGCATAATGGTGATTGCCAATCAAACAAAGAGTATTTATTCTTTAACAATGTGGATCTCAAACAGAGTTTGGATGCTGTACGATCCCAATGGTAATGTCTCGTTATTGTTAGTTTCAAGTCACTAAATTTTTGATGGGATTAAAGTTAGGTGTCATTGTTGACATGACAACATGGAAATCTAAATAGGTGTTCTTGGAGTTTTATTAAATACTGTTTGGGTGCTTGAGCTCTGATAGTTTCAAAGAAGTAAATGTTGCAAAACCCAACCTACGTAGATCAAAATCTTCAATGAGTAATGGGTAATTTGAACCTAAACGCGCTTTCACAGAAAAATTGCTGTTAAGTGATAATAAAAAGTGACATTTTAGGTTTAATTCAGTGCAAAGCAATACCTACATATTATTATGATTACTTCATATTTATTTGTGAATAATATTAAAATTTCCTGATACTTACAAATAATATTTTTGTACTTTTCTACAGCTAAAAGTTTTGATGTTTGTGTATTACAATAATTATTGTTTTATCAATAGCGGCATACTAATATTTTCCATTAATTACTTTAAAAAAAAATCTTATATCTAATAATTTTGTAGAGTTAAAAGTTTTGATGTTCGTGTATTATAATGTTTGTTCAATACTGTTAAATGTGTCCTAAATTAAAAAATCATCCCCATGGTATTATTTTCCAAAGTGAAATAAGTTCAAAAAGGGGTGGAAATGATACCATTAAGGAAATGTTATAGTCAAGCACAATTAGCTTTGCAGTAATCCATACTCTATGGCAAATATCAAACAGTAAAATTAATTCGGGACTTAATGGCTGCTGTGTATTTAACTATAAGATTTTAAACTTGACTGTTCTGAATAAATGGATGTTTTCACATGTGACACTTTTGTCGCGGGGGTGCCATATTTTAATCAAATTGGCAAATTTAAGCACATATAAAATACATAATTCTTTGATTTTAAGCAAATTTAATATAAAGCCCAGCCCTACTGATGACAAAAGTGTGTCCATAAACCGAGATCTCTTGAGTGTTTGTTCCTTTTCATAAGAGAAAACAACTGTCAACACGTTTATGGACTGCTAAACATTACACATATATGGTGTACAAACGTAACAATTTTTTCAAATCGATGTTTGGTGTGTAAAAAATAAAGATTTGGTATATCAACCTTACATGCTAGATCTCCCCGAATAATGGCCAGTTTGACATGCCTGGTCTAAGATGTAACCCTTACAATAGCCTAGATTGCCGATGAAGGGGAGATCAGGGTTTGAATCCTGGACAAGTGTAAGTCTACTGAGGAGAATTCATCCAAAATAGTTTTCCACTTTCCCTTCACACATATTTGGGTATGATTGCTCTAAATTCAACCTTACCCATCCTTAACCCATTAATTTAATTAATACATAGGAGTATAACTCAAACAAGTGGTAAGGTGTGTGCATGGCCCAAGGTGCTACTCTCCCAGTAGACTAGACTGCCAATGACAGAGAGATCAAGGTTTAAATCTTGGTCAGGTGTACTGAGAGTGGTTTTTTCCAAAAGGGTTTTCCACTCTCGCTCTAAATGCAAATGTGGGTACTCTTCCTATAAATATAACCTTCCTAATCCTTAAAACCACGAAAGTAAATATAATTAATACATAAGCCTATAACCCAAACTGGTAGTATGATGCAGTACTATATAAAAAAGTAAGAGGCGGTACTAAAAAAAAGTTTACTTGGAATTAATGGGTAAACACAGCTAGTTCATCAAATGTCTGCTTGAAGTCCATGGAAGATATGAAGGTGTTTGATCAAATTAGTCTACTTGTAATGAATGGGGCAACACAGGTGGACCATCAAAAATTATAGTTAGAAGGATAGATACTCACTTGAAGCCTACCATGGTGGAAGAGAAGGTTGGCCCTGGAGGGTAGAAGTTCATGGGGGGCAGCAGAGGGGGTTGAGCAGTCAGGAACAGTTCACAGATCTCCCACGGCATCCATCCCCGATACAGACCAACTGAACAGAAAAATGGATCACAATTAAAATTAAAAAGATTAAAGTAAAATAAATTTAGTTTGGTGAAATTAGGAGTCATATAACTAGAATTTGAAAATTTTCATATTTTATCCTTAAGACCTTAAACATGTACACGCTAAGTTTTAACTTGGGAGTCATGGGATCTTAAATTATTGATCATTGAAGCAAGCAATGCAGTCAAGATCAGTCTCTGTGTAAGCCTATATTAATGAGATGATAATAACTTATAATAATATAAACAACAATGATAATGGATAATGATGATGATGATAATAATAATAATGATGTGTGATTAATAAATGAAATTATTAAATATATTGTTGTAGCCCACATTATCTCAAGTTGAATTAAAAAATAATTGCTGTGGCAATTGTAGACCTACAGTTTTAATCAAATTTAAGAGTGTAAGAAAAGAAGTGTTTACAAAATACCATCAATAGCATGATATTTTAATTGAATAACCTACTGATAAATTACTCTCTAATTTATTTTATTTTTAATGTAGGCCTATTCTTATTTCTGATATAAAGGTTGGTATAGGCCAGCCTTGGTCAAATTACAGTCAGCCAAGCTATCTATCTATGAAAATAAAATTATATAATTCTAGAAACAAAAGTTAAATTTTAAATATAATACTAGAAACAAAAGTATCCTGCCGGGCAAAATACCTATTTCATGTTTGTATTTTATTGTTTGAGACCAAAGAGTTGGCAACCCTGATCACTCCGACAACCTAAGTAACGCCATGCCAGCTGTGATCAGTTGAGTACTGAACACCAGGCTGAGCGGTTGTTTCGGGTGTGTTATGATATGTATGTCAATAAGATTTTTTTTTAATATTAAAATGTTAAACATAAGTCAAAAAAGAATAGAAAATCAAAAATTGAACTGGAGTGTCGTGTTTTCAATGAAAAGAGGAAAACAAAATACTTTTTAACTGAAGTAAATAACAATGCTGTTTGTTGTATTAGTGTTAAATGAGTTTAATATTAAAAGATATTTCACTATTAAACATTTCGAATATGGTTCCGACTTAACTCCAGAAGCCAGAAAGAAAGCAGCAGATAAATTAATTCATAATTTGTCCTCACAACAAAATGTGTTTACGGGGCAAAGTACGGAACAAGAAGTAGCTACAGAGTCAAATTTTACTCTTGCTCGTTTAAGAGCCTAAAGAAACAAACTGTTTTCTGACTGATACTTTATTGAACAGTTTATATGATTGAATCTATTGTAATTATAATGTTAAACATAAATTTGAGAACATAAGTTTGTTCAGCGAACAATAGCATGAAGAATTGAATGTATCGATGAAAATTTGAATGATCAACTATTATCAGTATTACAATCGATAACATGTTACTTGATTGCTCTTGATGAGAGTACAGACCAAAACGATACCATACAGTTATTAATTTTCATCCATGCATGTACTACTGAATTTGAAATTATTGAAGAACTTCTATTAATGGAGTCAATGAAGGACCAAACAATGGGAACCGATATATTTGGAAAATTTAAGAGTTGCCTAGTAACATATAACTTGCTGTGAAACAAAATGGTAAGCGTACAACTGACGAAGCACCAAGTTTGACAGACAAGAATAATGGAGTGTTAGAGAAAATTCCGGATAAAACTCATGAACAATGTGCTGATTACAATTTAATAACAATACATTGTATTATACACATACAAGTATTGTGTAAAAATGTGTTAAGCATTTCATATTAATTTTCTATCAAATCTGGCGACAAGAGGTCCCTTTTAACAATGTGGTTAAAAACCGTAAATTTTCGCCGACAGGAGGTCCTTTTTATACCTTTGTTTTTTATACATTATAAACAATTTATTAAGCTAGTAAATCATTTAAAATGTTAATGTAAACAATACAATTAATTTTATAAGGTCATATTTAATATTTTTTGTGAGGTTATGTTTGTTTTTTTAATTTTTTCTGAAATAAGTAAAATAAATAATATGTTTGTAGTGCACAACTTTAAAAGTATTTTTCTCAAAACACTCTTATTTCCATACAATATCTTTAAAATCATAACTTAGTCAGATTTTAAGATATTGGTGTAAATTTGGTGTTAAATTAACCAGCATTTTAAGCTTTGCAAGACTGTGTAAAATACCCAAATTCCAAAATTCCGACAAGAGGTCTCATTTCATTTTCCACCTCACATATGGTACTCGAAGTTTGTATCACATTTTAATAGTAGCTTCATCTTAACCCATTTATTCCCAGAACTATTTTTTTTGAGTAAATGTCTTAATATTCATTTGTATGGTTATAATAGGATATAATAACAATAATATAATTTCAAATATTTTTATGGCGCCATTTTGAAATAATGACATGCCCCATTAATGGGGTGGTGGGTGGGATAGAGAG
This sequence comes from Timema douglasi, assembly GCA_901482245.1. Lineage (NCBI taxonomy): Eukaryota > Metazoa > Arthropoda > Insecta > Phasmatodea > Timematidae > Timema > Timema douglasi. The sequence goes on from CABEEJ010000631.1 coordinate 223,126, forward strand.
GGTAGAGGTTATTAATGAATTTTTTAAAGTTGTATAAAATTGTTGTAAAAAATTAATTTTATTAAAATTAGTGATTAAAACACTACTACAAAATGATTATTTACTATTACAATTTTATTTTGGTCATGTTGAGTAGGAAAATTACAATATTATGCTTCATTAGCAGTCTTTCAACGAGAATGAAACATCTCCAAACAATGTAGGCCTACATGACATCCAACATTGCATTTCTTGCATTTCATTGTTTCATTTATATGACACTCCCCACATCGAATTTGCGTCATGCTCTTTACAATCATATGATTGAGCCCATCAAGTCGTATGTCATCACACACTAGTTTTTTCAAATGTTTTGGTGATGGTCCTGGAGATACTCTTATGCTGTACTTAGATAGGTTTGTACAATGAATCGAGTGAAGCCTAGTAGATCTAGTTTATCTTTCTTTCCTTTGGATGCCATGCGTTGTTCACAGAGGCATTGAGAGGAAACATGATCATCTGCCAATACCACTTCTTCATGCGTACATTTATTCGGCAAGTCGAGAAGTTTTGGTCGAGTTTGTCTACTCCTTCCATATAACAATTATAGTTGATAATACAGGCAGGCTGGTCAATTTGAATTCTTTTCTTTTCTTTGTGGCTCCATCTCCTTGCTTTACCAATTGGTTTAGCTCCTTGAAGAGTAGAAGCAACCGTTACAATATTGTTGTCATGGTATCTTATCAAAGTTATTCCACTATCTGTATCTGTCAGCTGGGAGTAAGAACCTCTTGCTTTTTTCTTCAGAGTAGATGCTTCTTCCAAGGGTGCTTTCTCAATTCTATTCGAACGAATAGTGCCAGTGCAGTAGTGGCCTTTACTCTTTAGTTCCTCTAGTAGACAAACAGAAGTAAATAAATTATCTATATATATGTTGTACTGTCCATGTGGAAGTTTGTCAACTAAGTCAATAACAACAGATCCTCCAGAAATGACAATAGATGGGAAGAGTGCATCATGAAAGCGGCTGCAAAACCAGACAGCCATTGTCAAACTATTGCAAAGAAACTTTGCAACAGTGGTAAGAGCAACATAAATCGAAAGGCAAATTGTGTACTTGTTAAAGAATTTTAAGATGTTAACTGTAACTGCCCTAAAAAATACACCTCTCACATTTCCGAAGGAGAAAGAAAAATTGTGTTTGATAATTTTTGGAGAATAGGCAATTTTAAACAACAATGCATTTTTATGTGGTCTGATACATTAATATTATGTGAAACTAAGAAGACCACGGGAGACCGGGCCAGGAAGAAAGATAACATATTTATACTATTTGCAAAAGTCAGATAAAACTACTCATGTTTGTAAAAAGTTTTTCTCACAAATATTTTCTGTATATGATGGTAGAGTTTCTAGGGCCTTAGAAAAAGTGCACCAAATTAGTCACCTGAAGAAGACCTGCGAGGAAAACAACAAAACACCAACAAAAAAAAGATGATGAAATGCATTTCAAAGTTACTATACCAAGAAAGAAAGTACCTCTCTCCTTCTTTTGACATAAGAAAAATGTACAACCTTTATGTAGATAATTTCAAGGAAAAAGATATATTACCTGTTAAAGAACACTTTTATAGGCATAAATTTAACACTAAGTTTAATTTACATATTCAAACACAAAAAAGCTGAAGTCTCAGAAAATATTTATACTTGCAGTTGACCTTCAGAAGGCATTGCCTTTCCCTGTTTTAACAGTATCATAGTCCTACTATCACTGAAACATGTATTGCTACAATTTGGGAATTCATGATGTAGCAACAAGTAAGGCAGTACTCTATGTATGGGATGAAACTGTAGCCTCACAAAAAATTTAATCTTGCCTTGTAAAGCATTTAAAAACCATTGCAGCAAACAAAAAACACATAGTAATATATAGTGGCACATGCACCGGTCAGAACCGAAACACAAAGGTAGCATTAATGCTAATGAAATTAACTCACGATACTAACAGTGAAGTGATTGACCATATATTTGTGATTTTGGGTCACTATTTTAGAAAAAAGATTGGCCTAAAAGGTACGGCTCTTATATTTCTTTTTTTTTTCAAAGTATCTAGGCACAGAAAAAACTTTTTTTCAGCTAATACTTGGAGCCGATATACTTACAAAGGAAAAAAAAATTTAAAATATGAGATGTTATGGCACATGGCTTTATGTGATTTCATGTGAAAGAGCCTTTTGTCAAATTCTTGTGTGATGTTACATTGTCAAGTTCCATTTTTAGATTTTCAACATTTCTTCAAACAAGATAAAAATATAAATGTGTCTCGTTTACAAGGTTTGGATTGTCTGCTTCCAAAAACACTTATTATTAGGAATCATGATTAACTTAACATTCAGGTAACTTAACGTAAAGAAACTAGTGTGTTATCAGGATTCACATAGCTTTATTTAACAACTCGAGCAAGAGACTATGAATTTGGACTGTTTGAAAACAAAATGTTAAGTTACATAAAATGAAACCCAATCATTTAAGACTGATTAGGCTGTAAATAATACTACTTGCAAAATAAGCTAAGTACTGGATATTAGAGATGGGCGATAAATCACTGACTGTGATTTTTTCACCGATACCATATGATCACCGCTACTCCCAGTGACTTGATCTCAAAAGTATCGCTGATCGGAGATACTTCATACTAGATGGCAACAGTTTCTCGAGCTACGGAGCTGGTATTGCTTCTTCTAGACACTCGAGTAAATACTCGCTTCGTGGCCCTTGTTATTCTTTTATTTTCTACTTTCTAGCAGCTAATTGAGAATCGACCTTATTGACTGGCATGTTTTATGTGTTATTTCTATTTATAACACTTGATCTTGTAGAACTAATTTTTCCAAAACGATATCAGATTACTTCGTAAAAATGACTTTAATGGTTTAAATGTTTCATTCACATGAGTTTTATATACAAAATATTTGTTGTTAAGAACAAAATAGAAAAGCTTGCTTACTAATCAAATAACATATTGGATTCTTTTTAAAAGTAGGCTATGAAAAAAAATCATTTAATCTTTTTTTCGGTGATTGTATCCCCAAAGTCGCTAATGACAAATTGAAATAACAAAATAGAAAATATATAAATAAGCCTTAATATTTACTATGCATTGATGATCCTAATCATCCTATTATCTAATCTTAAGTTTATTTGCTTCTAATATATGTATAGTTCATCTACTATTAGATGTACGGTATTTAAAATAAAATAACACTACACTAATATCATATATGACCTGCATTCCAAGCAACATTTTCTAAACCAATCGCCTTTATATTAGGTTCATTTTTAATGTCACATAAATTTTAACTGTAGTAAAACAGATCACTAAATAAATTACACAATTACAAGAGTTTCTCATAGTACGTTGAATAAGTTTTAATATTGGTATTCAAGTTCAACATAATGTTTGTTGGACAGCTAATTTTGCCCAAATTAGATAACATTTCACTATAAAATATTAAATAACATCGTTTGCTTTCTCTTTTTATCAACTATAAGAAACATCTTAAAACACATACTTTTGTATTGAATGTACATTAGTCAGGCAACATGAAACCCAGATGAAACCTGAAAATTAGGTAGCTGTATATCGATTGTCAATGTCAGTGCCGACAGGAAGAGTTTATGTTAGGCCTTTAAGTATCGAATTCCATTGCAAGCTGCCAAACACCCGAGTAATTAGTTTCCTTCCAACCAATACTCATGGGACTATACGAGTAAATACTAAATACCCAATACTCAATACTCATAAATACTCCATACTCCATACTCAATTGAACTTGCCTACTCAGACAGCATCTAAATACTAGCTTTGACAGTGGTTGGAAAGTGAAAAAATATCGGTCCATCAAAACACTGTGAATACAGGTCCCAGTGAAAAATCACTGGTATAAATCACTGCTATTTTAAAATCACAATCACTGTATTCACTGATATCGTAAAATCACTGTTTCACCCATCTCTACTGGATATACAAAATAAAGTGTAATAAGAGGCCACAATGTTTTAGAGTTTGCAAGACGACAAACTATACCAAAGATGTCAGCTGCATTCTATAAAATACAAATCAAGTACTAAATAGTTGTGATGACATAGCTAGCTAGAACATGTGGTATTCTTTCATTTTAAGTTCGAACATTACGTGTAAGTTTTCCCCTTGACAACTCTTAAGTGAACATTTAAGTTAGCTGCATCATGATGACTTCCATTTATAAACATAACCTTTAAGGTAGGTTAAGTTATGTGAAAAGCAAGAAGGGGAACATTAAGTTGATCGTAATCCCGGCATTAGGTAAGTTACATATTAAATGTATGTCAGTGAACCACATGGTCTAAAAATATATGGTGGCTTATCTGAATTACCCATCTTTTTTATTGTACTTATATTTTTCCACTTCAATAACTTATCTAGCCTATATGATAAAATAGGAATATAATTATATATATTTTTAATGAGTTCGAAATGCACAATATTGTGCGAGTCGTCCTCGTTTGGGCCTATACTTCATTCACGGTAGGATTTTACCTCTGAAAGGTCTTTTTTCCTACCAATATCCTATTATATAATAGATTTCTGGTAGGGAAAAAGGCCTTTCAGAGGTAAACTCCTACCGTGAACGAACTATAATCACATGCTTTAGATAAGACAAAATTTGTTTACTTTAAAGTGTACTGTAGGTATAGCTCACTTGCGGACTCACACCATGGAGTAGGCAGGGCATATGTAAAACACTTATTTTACATTCTAAAATTCTTGATAACCTTCAGGAAATAGGTCTGCCTCCTGTTCAACACAAACTTAAAAAAAAAAACTTCAGACCTAAAGAGAACGTGCCCAAAAAACTTTAATATAGAGAAATATTGGTTGGACAGTATGTAGGTATATAAATAAGTGAATATTGTTTAGGGTCTATAAGAAAGTCTCAAAAGCATTTGAACTGAAATTAAAAGAAATCTCTAATTCACCATTCAAAATACATCCATGGAATTAAATGAAATTCCAAATTATTTTGTTAGTGATTGAAACATGTAAATCTTGGGTAACTATATAGACAATTAGACATACAAGAACCAAGGCCTTCGGCCAGAGATCTCGCGCACGGTTCTACAGCTTATCAACCAACAGCTTTTTTTGAGTTATTATTCTTATTATAAGATTCAAAACAGATTATTCACCGTTTAAAGAAGCGAACGAACGTAGATAGTTATAATAAATTTTTGTTAATGTGACATATCCACAGTCAAACTAAATTAAATAAAGATATTTACTGTTTATACCGATAGGGAGCACTAGAAACTACGTCATTGCCACGATGAAAAATAAAGGTAAGAGACTACCAGCCGAAGCACTAGATCGAATTTAATTTGGATGTTTGAAAATGAATAGCAATTTTGTTTGTTCATGTAGAAAAGCAACATTCTAACATTATAAAGTATGTGTTTCTTTTAATAACATTCCATAAGCTGTTTTACAACAGAAAATATTCTCAAAGCCCCTTACTTTTAGACTTGTGAGTAATGGATCACTAGCAGATTACTCGATACTGGTTCATAATTTCGCAAAAACTAGTTTTGAAACATTTGTGATGCAAAACATGAAGTCACACTAGTGAAAAATAATAGGATTCAACTCTCCAGAAAAATATTGTGAGAAACAGTACTTGAATATCGAATAGAGCAACTTCAGTGGCATTTATCTGGAAATGATGTTTGCTATGAATTATAGACCTATTGAGTCGCTATACGAGTATAAAGAATTGTGTGGGTGAGGCTTAGCCATGGTTGAGTATTGAATGTGCAGTGACAAAAGCAAGCGTAGATAGGTAGTTAACATGTTTTTGGATGGATCGTTACATTTCCTTGATTGATTTTGTGTTCCATTTTCGTCATTTGTTCTTTGCCTTGCGGTTTTATATGTCCGTTTCTTCTCCTAAACAAATAAAAAATGGGAAAATGAGCTATTCAGATCCAAAAATTAAGGTTTTTACAACTCGTCAAGATGTGTTTACAAACTGACACATTGCACGAGAGACGTATTGCTGAGGACCATATTTATCAATACCGCATTATCTCCCTTCATGGCACCAAAAACATCAGTCACAAAATTATGTTAAGACAACTGTGAATTATGATCCTCTATGGCGAACCAGCATATCCGACCTAGACTTTGCTCACTGTTAACTCTTACTTCGATATAAACTTTATGAAAGTACAGATTGCCTTAATACTAGCGTCAAGTCATTTAAAAGAATGTTCCCAAAGAAAGACATAAAAATAATATCACGAGAAACAACAAACAAAATATACAGTATAATGTTATATAACATCTTCAAAAATGTGTAGAATTGAGGGAAATAAATAAAACAAAAGTGAAACTACGGTCTCAAACTATCTAAATCCCCAACATCTCGCTTTTTACATTTCTAGCTGGCAGGAATAAAATATGTAATTACATCAATTCCAGGCTCAGGGCACAACTGGCGACGAGGAAACAAATAAACATGTGTGTATATAATTTATAAAAATAAAAAATATTATAATGCCCATTTTAAAACAGGGAGATACAACAGAGTGTAATGTATGTATGTATCTCACTACTTCCAATAGTCCTACGCTATAAAACTTTACCTAACATAATTTTAATAAGATGGATGACATAATTATGCAGAAGAAATAACTGGGGATCATCAATGTGGGTTTTGACAAAATAGAACAAAAACGGATCAGAATTTTACTGTACGGCAAATATTATTTAAAAAAAAGTATGAATGCAACATGACGGTTCATCCACCACACAAAGATTTTTAAAAAGCCAATGATTAAATTAAAGAAAATAAATGATATGCAATTTTAGCTAAATTTGGGATTCACATAAAACTGATCAAGATAATTTAGGAATGTTTGACTGATACGCGATGTGGCAAGGTTGGATTGGATGTCACTTATCAGATATTTTTGAAATACGTTTGGGGTTGAAACAAGGAGATTCATTTTCCCATTACTGTTTAACTTAGACTTAGAATACGATATTAGGGTAATGCAAGAAAGTAGGAAAGAATTGACATTAAATGGTACACTAAAGTTATAAGGATATGCAGTAGATTTAACTTTATTGGGGAATAGTACAGTAGCTGTTGCAAGAAATGCAGACATTTTGTTAAAGACAAATAAGTAAATAGGTTTAGAAGGGAACACTGTAAAGACTAACTATATAATCACACAGATAATACAGATAGGGCTAAATACATTTATTTAGAGATTACTGCGCTAATAATTAATTGAAATAAGTAACAAAATAGAAAATATATAAATAAGCCTTAATATTTACTATTCATTGATGAGCGTAATCGTCCTATAGTATAATATAAAGTTTATTTGCTTCTAATATATGTATAGTTCATCTACTATTAGATGTGCGGTATTTAAAATAAAATAATCCTACACTAATATTATACATGACCTGCATTCCAAACAACATTTTCTAAACCAATCGTCATTATATTAGGTTAATTTTTAATGTCACATAAATTTTAACTATAGTAAAACAGATCACTAAATAAATTACACAATTACAAGAGTTTATCGTAGTACATATAGTAAGTTTTAATATTGGTATTCAAACGTTAATTAGTTTGAATATTTAAGAACAATTTTAACAGGCAGTCTTTATAGAACACTTTTTATTTAAAATTATTAAATCTTCACTTGTAACTGTAAATTGTATATGATATGTTTGTTGTTTTATGAAACAGTCCGCAGTAAATGTGGTGTGTATCGAACAACCTTAACGATAGCGATAACTTCAACAAAAGCATTGCTGAAACGGACTGATTGGATTTATTCGCGACCCAAGGATATTATACTTTGTTGGGAGATAAATCTAACCTCTTACACAATTTGAATCAGGAGATTATCCAACACCTAATAGGTACAGAGGTGACAGAAGAAGATCTAAGCAATCAGGTAAAGGATGACTGCAAACCTAATTTCCACACTGGATTCGTAAAGACATGCTCTAATGCTCCTTGAAGGGGAGCACGAGAGAAAAGTATAGCGTGTGCCAACCAATTGGTCACACCATGTTATTGGTGAGACTTACTGACGGACTGTCGCCTTTCGCGAGGTTTCTGAAACAAAGGAAAGACATATTATTATTGGGGGAGGGGGGAATGATGAGTTGTAAAACAAATAAGGGGTTCTAGAGCTACGTGCGGAGACACTACCCTATGGGGGCTAGGTGAAATCCTCCCATTGACCACTTGTTTAGATATCTCACCTATACAAGAAGGGCTTTAGGACGTAAGTGGTGCCCTCCAAGCTCGATGACGTAGCTACTGAGTCCTTGAATAAGACAAATTATGTCACCGGGAAGCCTTTCATAAAAGGTTTGCACTAGCTTCTGGAAGTAAATCTTGATGGTATACATCTTGAGATCCCGATTCAGAGTCGCATTGTGAACGTACCAGGGTACGTCCTCAATGTTCCTCAGACATGGGTTCTGGAATGCCTGCATGCTCCTCAGATACGTGTCCACCAGGTAACCCCACAAGTGGGACCCTCATAATCGAGGATCAGCCTGAGTAACAGCTTGTACAGTGTCAGTCCATTCCTCGTGGGCAAGGTGCTAATGCTTGCTAAGCAGTGGGCTTAGGCACTCCAGCATTTGCCTCACCTTGGTTGGTCTATCAGTACAGTGCAGTCTCCATTTCAATTTGGTGTCTAGCATAAATCCCAGATACTTAGTACTGTTCGCCCAACTGATATGTCTTCAGAAGAGTTGGAGAGGAGCTGGCTTGTAGTACATTCTCTTCCATGTGAAGAGCTTTGCAGTACTATTCTATACCTTGATACTCGTCCTCTGGGAGGTCAACCACCCCTTCAACTGCGTCAGTTGCGTCTGGAGTCGCCTCTCTACATGTTTCCCTCGTCACGACTCTGCTAGAAGAGCCGTGTCGTCCACATATAGTGCTAACTTGGTGTTTGTGGATTTAGGTATGTCATTAACATAAAATCTAGAAAGAAGAAACTCTACGGTACTCCAGCCCGGATTCTTCCGTCCCAAGACGTGGGGTTCCCAAAGGTAGTGGAGACGGTACGGTGGGATAGATAGGATTTTACAAACTTAACTAGGTAAAAGGGAATGTTCAGGGAAAAGAGTTTGAAAAGGAGGTATTCGTGCCAACCATGGGTAGCGGTCCATCTAAGGGCCTGTATGAGACCACACCGATCACCTGAGCTACGTGCGCAATGTGCACCGGGTCTGACAGGTCGAATGTCGGTACGAATTGAAAATCTAAGTACTCAGCGAGAGCATCGGCCTTCTCCTGATTGGAATTGGTCATCCCATTCCGTCCTACAATAGGCGTCCTTGGTGTGCGGGTCTGCATCAAGCTCCTCGTAATTCGCCACAAGGGCCTGTCCTGTACGCCCAGGCTATATATCTTACCATCACACACACTATTCCGGTATTCCCTGACCATCTCGCAAAACACATGAACTTTACAGTTCCATATGGCCTTCTTTACCGGGTCCCTTAAGATTTTCCAAGACTTCCTGGACAGATTTTTGTCTCGGGCGTGCCTGAGGATAAAATTGGGCAAGGGAGCCTGTGGAACCCTATTAGGACGATGCCTCGATATTGAAGCTTCGTACACTCCCTTAGAGGTGGAAGTTAAGAGCTTCTCACCATGATCGACTTTTGCTGCTGTTCGAAAGGTAGAGCTGGGTCCCAGCCTCTCTCTCAACACATTCGTGAATCTGTCACAGTAAGTGTACCTAAGGTAGGTTTTTTCGTGTGTATTTATAAAGGACACTATGCGTCCCAGGTTTACGAGAACGGGATTATGATCTGAGTCCAGATAAACTATAGACTTAAGAATCAACCATCGTCTGATCTTTCTGATGACAACAAAGTCGAGGACTTTCGGGAGGTAAAGTTTATTGAGAGGGAAGTGGGTAAATAGGGATGGGGATATGGAGACTAACAGGCCATATTGATCTATGAGACGTGGAGCAACCCACACATGCATTCATAATCTTAGATCCCCACGAAGAATACTTAAAGTTGAATTCAGAACTGATTAAATCAGTGGAAGTACCTCGAAGCAGCGCCTTCATGTCCACTCCAAGAGCATAGTTGAACAAACGGTTCGCAGGGAAGTTAATGGATATGACACGCGCTGGACCTGCAGAGGTCACCAGTTAGATAGTCATTGCTTCCATGTAATGGTGGGGAAAAAGTGAGATGGCGTGATGGACAAGGCCCCTTATGATCTCTTAGGACTCTTCCAACGAGAGCCTCATTGCGGACCACAAATGGCCTTCTCCCAAACTCGTTACGTCTACACGATGCTTTGTCAGGAAACTTTCAAGCTCAACCCTCCCCCTAGGACTTCGTTGGCGTTCCAGAATGCGATTCTCAGCTCCTTCAACACTTGTGGCTCTCTATTTTGGTGTTCTTCCATGATAAAAAAAAGGTAGAATATGATATTCTTCATGACCAGATGGCCACGATTACTCCTCGAAGATTCTTGGACATTCCTCAAGAGAATCGAAGAAAAGTCCCATGGATCCAATCCTAGAATTCCTTTGAGAAACTCAATGCAAGATTTGAGTTTTACTGTTTCATCCTCTGGGGTGAAGGTAGGGGTGGGGGTGAGAGTAGTGGCGAGTAGAGAAATAGGTTAGAGGGGTGAGAAATGGTGAGAATTATGGAGCTGGGGCCAGGAGAAGAGAGAGTGAATTAAGGAGCAGGGGTGGGGAGAGAAGGGCAGTGGTATTAGACTGGTCCTCGACCAGAAGGGAAGAACCAGTCAGCACTAGTTCTGGGGTGGTAGCTATGGCAGGTGCTTCGGCCAAAGGGGGAAGAGTTGGTCTCCCTGACAACGTAATTGCAAAAGATTTTCCCAGTGACTTTGGTGCTGGTGCTGGAGTCAAGGCCATATTCCATACCACAACGTGCCCCAAGGGCTTCTGGTTTCAGTCCAGGCTATCTGTACTCCCTTCTTGTGCCTTGGAAGCCCTGTAGTTTCTTCCACCCCTAAGTACCTGTAAGTTGGGCAGCCCTGCGAAGCCTAAGAGGGAACTTCTAACGAGTGTAGGAACTTAGGGGGAAGTCGTTTCTCCTCAGGGTACACGCCGCTCTCGTGGTACCAACACAAAACACACACCTCGGATTAAAGAGGTAAACCCTCCACACATGCCCAAACCAGAAGCAGTTTGTACACTGCACCAAACCACCGGGAAACGTGTACTATTACACCTTGACGTGAAGTCCACATAGTACTGATATGTAGTACAAACTCGAGGTATGCTTCTCGGGAGTTGAAGAAATAGCTAATTAAAGCAATAAATTCCTCTCTCCAGTCTTCTGATCCTGTTTTAATTGGGAAGCATCTAAGTGACGGATTTCACAGGTATACCCACCTAAACCAGCTCCTACTGAATATTGCCAGTCTTATTTTGTATAAGGATTCCCTTAATAATGACCCTAACCATTCACTCTCATCCCAGCCTTATGACCAATGCTGGATCCCTTAAGCTAGGCAAGAACGCCTGGAGGATGAGGTAAGCATCCTCTGATCTGCACTGGAGGCTTACTCTTTCATCCAGCTACTTCAATAACACCACAGGCTTGAGAATCTTGGATTGGATGGCCCTAGCTAATTTGGAGAAGTCCTTCACATCACACAAGATGATGGGAGGAATCTTTCCCTTGGCTTTGTGAGCCGGCCCAGAATCACTAGTCCCTAGCTTGCGTAAGGCGTTTGCATTATTAAACTTTGGTTTACACCTATACCCACCTTGGCCCAATCCAGGCACACTCTTGCCTGGGCCCCCATCCCTTTCGCTTTCAATGCCAGAGCCACCTTATAAATTTTATGGTTGCCATGTCAGCTACCTGGTGTTGTCTGCCTTCTCTGTTTGGTGAGGTCTTACAGTCTGTAATCCATCAGATAAACCATCAGAACCCTGGTATAACTTATCACTTGTCGACAAGAAATCTGGTGCTGAAGACAGTCCCTCCACGTCCACGGAATAGCCCAATCTGTCCACACGCGTGAAACTTGTGACCCGGTCTTCCTAATCCAACGAAAAGTTAGCCGGGGGTTTCTTAAATGCTAATTCACTTTAGCGGGAGGTGGAGGTGGTGACGCGGATTTTTGAGGCCATTGTGTAAACGCGTGCGTCTTTTCCACTTACAGTGGTCTTAACCACCGAAGGATTGCTGTACTCTCCTACGTCAGGGCTTCGGTTGGCACTGTTAGGTTTCCACTCACAATGCTGGTGGAAGCATTCACCTTCCTACCCGGTTTCCAGGTTTGAGACCCTTGGAGGGTTCTCCAGTACTTCACAGCCATCAGTGGCACGCACACTTATGGTAGTTCGAGTTGCCTCACTGGACTCACCAATGCCACCGTTACTGCCAATTCTTTGTAGAGGGCCGACGCTGATTCCCAAGTGGATGCTTGAGGCAGCCATACAGGATACCCCGGTAACTTTGAACAGGAACTAATCGCCACCTGCCCTAGGAGGGGCGAGTGACTCTCAGTGACGCACACGTTTAGTAGTAGAAGGGTCCCCACTGGGTTCGCCCACGCTAGATTCATCGGCCCTGAGAAGGACGGAATCCTCCATTAGGCTGCTACTTGCGCCCACCTTACCTGTAGTTGGGAAGGTTACTAAGGTAGGCCTTGTGGTCTCCGAGGGTACCACAGATTCTAAATATTCGTTCCAGTTGACTGCACAGACACAAGTCTCCCACTTGCCACCGAACATTAGCTACTTCTTTACCGGGGAGGCTTTGAGACTCAATTAACGGAATCTCTCGCTCTGCCTGGTCATGACAGGCTGCCTGGTCTTGCCCGATGTCATCCGTTCTTCCACCAATCACCAACATATTCCTCCTGGTTTTGATAATACTAACCAGGAAAACGTCAGCATCGAGACACTTTCCGGTTAGATCGCGAGCTGGGAAGATGTACTAAGAGGTACTTAACGAATATTAATTCTTTTAGTTTTGGCTTTAGGTTGTTTAGAGATGGTTTGAAGAAAAGGGAGACCCCTATGTGGCCAAATTATCACCACATTAAAAATATATATATATTCAAGTGTTGATTAACTTTTTTTGGGCCCCAACTCGGGGCCGATATTTAGATGGTGGACGAGGCACAACTTCAACGCATCACTAGCGAGCGAGAATTGTCAAATATACAACACTCTAGCTCGGTACAAATCGAAGTCTATTTTGTTAATACATGTTGCATACATAAGATATTACAATACACAGCCACAGATTACAAGTCCTTGGGGTAACACTTCTGGTGCTCAACTTGTCCCTTGATAAAGNCCTCACATAGGTGCAATACGCTATCAACACATCCCTCCTCTAAAAATCGATATGGTCTACGGGTTTCCTGGACCGTTGACTTCTTCGAGCGGGAGTGTACGAATTGGGAGAAGAACCATCATGTTGAGGTGCTTCAATTGCCACCTCTGGAGACGTTGGATGAACTGGTAGAATTGACTCTCTTCTTGGAGATGATGATTTGTTATTTGCCAACTCATCTGGCTCTTGCTGAACGCGAGGACCATTTACATTAAGAGGCTGCAGAGACTTTCAATTCCTTCTAAATTGTCCATCCTCTGTTTAAATTACATAAAACCATAGTGTATCATGTTACTTCACTATAGTACCTTCCTGGTTCCGGTCGGTGATATAGACTTTTGTTCCAGGGTTAAATATTGTGAGAGATCTAGCCCCATGGTGACGATCATAGTTTTCTTGTTGTTTTGACAGTCTGTGTTCTTCTCTGTGGAACCGCTGGTCAAAATTAACCGGTGGGGGAACGAGGTTACTTGGCAATGTTGGTATAAATCGCCTAAGTTTTCTCCCCATCAAGAGCTCAGAAGGGTTATAACCAGATTATAGAGGCGTGGAGCGTAGCATAAGTAAGTCTCTGTATGGGTCCTCGCTCTTTTCAATATAATTTTTATAATTCTTTACTACAGACTCTATAAAGCCATTGCTTTGTGAGTACTTCGATTTGGATGTAACAAGTTTAAAATTATAATCTTTAGCAAACTGTAAAAACTTTTCATTTAAAACATTGTTATGGATCCATTGTGAGCTACAATCAGCTCTAATAATTTCAGGTATTCCATCCCTGATGATGATTTATGACACAACTAGTAGTAAGGCGCGCCAGCAAAGACATTTCTGGATATTTGGAGTACTAGACAGCAACAAGGAGATACCAGTTACCTTTCAACTTCAAAAGATCCATGCCCATTGTTTGGCAAAGCTACTCAGGAAACTAAGTAGGTATTAAATGTTCTGATCAATTTATTTTAATTTTGGCACACTTTACACAATTCTCAACAAGATCTCTCAGTTGTGTGGACAATATTAACAGCCAAATACTTTTTTTTAGCAAGTTCTTTACATTTGGTAATCCCCTGATGAGCTTCCTGTAGTTTATTTATTATTTCCTACTGCATGCAATTAGGAATTATTAGTCTGTTACCTATTAGTAGAAGGCCATTTTGTAAAGATATTTCGTTTCGTTTTTGTCAATATGATAGGTACATTTCAGGTATTTATGACCTTAGAGGCCACCCGTATTGAAAAAACTGCTTTAGGTGGATACTAGCTTCATCCTTATGAAGATTCTGAACAATTTCTGCTGTCTTAGCGTCAGACACAGGAAAACTACAGACAACCTCTTGCACATATGCTGTCACTTCATCAGCTAGTTCATCTTCCCCAGCAAAAGTGGCTGCGGATTGTGGGAAAGAGTATCAGCAATAAGTAGATTTTTACCAGCTACATGAACAATCTCAAACGAATACTTCATCAATCGAAGCCTAATATTTTGTAGCCTAGTGGTATAGAATCTAGTTCTTTTGTGGTTAAATTAGGAACTAAAGGCTTATTATCAGTCTCTATTGCTATGTGAATGCCTGTAATAAAATCAGAAAAGCGTTCACATACCCAAGCGAAGCCAGTCCCTCCTTTTCAATTTGTGTCCACTTTCTCTCAGCTTCACTGAGAGTTCAAGAAGCGTAACTAACAGTTCGTAGAGATCCATCATCTTGGCGTTGTACTAAAACTGCACCAACGACATAGGATGATGCGTCAGCTGACAAAATAGTGTCATTATTGCACTTATATAAAGCAAGACTAGGTGGCTTTGCTATGGCTATCTTAATGTATTCAAATGCTTGAGCCTGTGGACAATCCCATAACTAGTTAACGTTTTAGCGGATAAGATCATTAGGATGTTGCGATAATGTAGACATATTTGGGATGAACTTGGCCAGAAATGTTAAAGACCCAAAAATTCTTTTAGCTCAGTTAGATTAGTGGTAGGTTTCAGTTGGCGAAAAGAATCAACTTTCTTTGGTTCCAGAGACGCACCCTTCGCAGATACTATATGGACAAGAATGTTTATTGTAGTTTGCTGAAACGGACCCCTTTCCTCATTTAGAGTCCAACCTGCTTCTTGCAGCCTAGAAAGGACGTTATAAATCCATGAGTCATGTTCCTCGATAGTTGACCCCAAATTATAAGATCGTCAAAATGGCAGACAACCCCCTCCAATCCTTCTAAATGAACACACTAACCTTCTGGAAAATCACCGGAGCAGGGGAGATCCCAAAAGGTAGCCAAAGAAAACTATACCTTCCATAAGGTGTGATGAATGTAGTTAAAGCTCTAGAAGAATCTGCGAGGAAAACCTGCCAGAATCCTGAGTTGGCATCTAGTTTTGAGAATAACTTAGCTCCTTATAGTTTACCCAGGGAATAATCAACTACTGGCATAGGGAAATATTCTCCTTCTACATGTTGATCTAATTTAGTCAGGTTAACACACAACCTTGCGGATCCATTGGCTTTTGGACTATAACCATGGGACCACATCAATCTGATGGCTCGTCGACATTTTCTGTGACTTCCTCCCGAACCATCCTATCCAGTTCTTTTTTAAGAACCTTCTTTAAAGGTAAAGGAACACGTCGGGGAACACTAATAAATAACATGTGGTATAGCCCTCTCTCTAAGTTGTATGTGGTATGTATGGGTCTCGAATTTTTCCTAGTCTTTTAAATTGCTTAGAGAACATAGTTTTTGGAACAAAATTCGCTTTTTCTACTCCAGAAATCCTATTTGTAAGGCCGAATTTCTCACTATTATGATGGCTTAGAAGAATTATATATGCTCCTTAAACTACATAGAATGTCTCGAAAATATTTTTGTTTTTGTATTGGAATTTTCTTTGAATCCTGCCAATAGTTTTGAGCTGAGCGCCCCCTGGACCGGATAGGATTTTATTTGATGGCAAAATCTCCATATATTGAAAAGACTCCTCGTATGTACGATTTCCAACAATATTCACATTTGCGCCTGTATCAATTTTAGCAGAAAGGTCTTTCCCAAAGAATTTGGTATTTACCAACCATTTACCATGCAAATAATTAGTTTATGTTGATGCAAGGCCGACAAATTAACCATCTTCATCTAACTCATCTTTTGAGTCAACAGCATCGACTGATCTAAATTTACAAAATTTTGCATAGCGCCCTTTATATCGACAGTGATGGCAAATAGCAATGTTAGCAGAACAGTTGGTTCTAAGTTATTCAGTATTTTTCCCACACCAATTTGATACACAGGAGCCGACATATTGGAACTGAGTTCCTTATCTATGTTGAAACTGTTCACTTCACCTTAGTTATACTTAAATATATTGCAATATCCGACCACTGCCACCAGGTTATACTACAGCAAGAATTGTCAAATATACAATAGTCTAACTCGGTACAAGGCGAAGTCTATTCTGTTAATACATGTTGCAGACATAAGACATTACAATACACAGCCACAGATAACAAGTCCTTTGGGTAACACCTATAGCACTCAACTTATTCCTAGATGTAGAGTGTAGTTACTCACCTAACCGCAGGGCACTATTATGACAAGAATGGATACGACGGTGCATCAACAGCGTAGCTGATGTTGTGGGGAACAATAGGAATGGTGAACCAACGCGCACGCGTGACCACGAAGATATTGAGTGAAACACCCGTCTTTGGATTCATCATTCATAAAAACGTATCGTTATTTTGTTGGTTTCCTGTTTAATATTTTTTTTTTGTAAAATCATTAATTTTTTTACTTTGTGTTGAAACATTAAATTAATTTCAATAAATTCTTATTACATTTTAAATTTAGAGGTTGATAACATGTTCTGGCATGTTGTTTCGTCGGGATTGTTGTTGTTTAACAATATTAATGTAAATTTTTCTATTTAGGAAGAGAAGGTCACTGGTTGGCTAGGTCTTTATTTTTTGTTTCGCTTAAAACTTTGATAAGACCTAGTTTTAAATATGGAGTTTAAGGATATAACTAGCTCTTCGGACCTAGAGCCAAACTGTTTGGTATTTTGTGACTCAGGTGAACCTTCTAGTGGGGGTTTGTTTGATGAACCCTTATTGGAAGACGAATTCAATAACGGGGAAGAAATACCAATTCGTTCACTGAAGGTGTTACCTGAAAATTTGGAGGTAGAATATATTGTGTTGCCCAATAGAATGGAGACAGGTGAGGTTAGCAAAGCTAGTGTTCAACCTAATTGTCTAGACATGTTCCAAAAACTTATGTTGGCAGCTAGTGAACAGAAAGCGCACAATACTGTCATGATTGCTAAAATGTATACTAAGCTTGACACCTTGGATGTTAGTTTGACAGCTCAAATGTCCAGTGTAGAGGTCAAATTAGTAAGTGGCTTGACTGGGGATAAGCCATAGAGAGACGTTGAGGTTACCAAATTTGAGGTTAGGGTCCACATTAATATTGAAACTGCAAGCTAGCTTGATTTGAAATTAAAAGGCGCAGATTGTATCTGCAAGCTAGCTTGACTTGGTAATAATAAATACATCCTAAATAATAAATTGTTAAAATGACCCTCATTCAATTACATTAACAGATGGCTAACAATCAGGTGTCCACACAAAATTGTTCTATGGCCGATCCTTTCCCAGTGGGTACCGCCAAAGCATCCAATAGTACATTTATGCCATTACCCACTCCCTGGGGTATACATAAAATCATTAATCAAATTATTAAATACTAGGACAATTAAATTGCAGACTTGGGAAGAATGAAAACACTATCTGTGCGGGTCAATATACAAAACTAGCCGTGTTCCGCACTTTGCGCATCCAAAATAATAACGCAGACAAAGCGGTACTAACAAAAATGCCGTGAGATACTGACCTAGCTAGGTCCTCAAATAAAGGCGTTAGACCGACTGCTTGCAGCCATACAAAAATTCGAGCAAGGGAGCTTGACGTCCATGGAGTCATAGGATATTGTGAATTCATTAGGACTTAAAACGAAATAATGAACTTATGGAAAAGAGGAAGCTCAAAGCAAGGTCATTACTAGATATAGGTCTCCAAGCTTCTGTATTTAAGCTATGTTATATGAAAATAGTGAAAACAAATAGCCAGATTATCTTACTAAAGTAATTAAGTTGGGTTGACACCAAACCAAAGGTAGTCATTCTGACTAAATCAACAAGTATGAAGGACTTGGAGAACATTATAGCCGACTAGACTAATTAAACTAAGTCAAAAGGACAGATAAACAACAATTAGTCACTCGGACTAAATCAACAAGTCTGAAGGACTTGGATAACATTATAGTCGACTCGACTAAGTAAACTACGTCAAAAGGACAGATAAACAACAATTAGTCACTCGGACTAAATCAACAAGCCTGAAAGACTTGGATAGCATTCGTAGGATACTTGAAACATCAGACAAGACTCCCTCGGCGTCAAGGAGGTGAGACCCACGACCCAATCATCAGGGCCAGCTGTTCCTTCTTGGTGTTGGAGCAGAGGTTCCTCCTTCAAGAATATCAAATGATGAATCACAATCCTGTGAACCTATAGGTCACCCGTTATATACTCTATATCCTTACTATTGTAACGTACAGAAGCTGGATGCCCCACATTGGAACGCCAATTGTAACGTACACTGGAATGCCTTCACGTTGAGCGCCATTTTA
>CABEEJ010000632.1:8852-24904 GCA_901482245.1 Timema douglasi
TGTCCCAGCCCATGTGTTACCCTGTGTCCCACCCCATGTCCCAGCCCATGTGTCACCCTGTGTCCCAGCACATGTGTCACCCTATGTCCCAGCCCATGTGCCACCCCATGTCCCAGCCCGTGTTCCACCATGTGTCCCAGCCCGTGTTCCACCATGTGTCCCAGCCCATGTGTCACCCTGTGTCCCACCCCATGTCCCAGCCCATGTGTCACCCTGTGTCCCAGCCCATGTGTCACCCTGTGTCCCAGCCCATGTGTCACCCTGTGTCCCAGCCCATGTGTCACCCTGTGTCCCAGCCCATGTGTCACCCTGTGTCCCAGCCCATGTGTCACCCTGTGTCCCACCCCATGTCCCAGCCCATGTGTCACCCTGTGTCCCACCCCATGTGTCACCCTGTGTCCCAGCCCATGTGTCACCCTGTGTCCCAGCCCATGTGTCACCCTGTGTCCCACCCCATGTCCCAGCCCATGTGTCACCCTGTGTCCCAGCCCATGTGTCACCCTGTGTCCCAGCCCATGTGTCACCCTGTGTCCCAGCCCATGTGTCACCCTGTGTCCCACCCCATGTCCCAGCCCATGTGTCACCCTGTGTCCCACCCCATGTGTCACCCTGTGTCCCAGCCCATGTGTCACCCTGTGTCCCAGCCCATGTGTCACCCTGTGTCCCACCCCATGTCCCAGCCCATGTGTCACCCTGTGTCCCAGCCCATGTGTCACCCTGTGTCCCAGCCCATGTGTCACCCTGTGTCCCAGCCCATGTGTCACCCTGTGTCCCACCCCATGTCCCAGCCCATGTGTCACCCTGTGTCCCAGCCCATGTGTCACCCTGTGTCCCAGCCCATGTGTCACCCTGTGTCCCAGCCCATGTGTTACCCTGTGTCCCACCCCATGTCCCAGCCCATGTGTCACCCTGTGTTCCACCCAATGTTCCACCCCATGTCCCACCCTATGTCCCAGCCCATGTCCCACCCCATGTGGTGAATACGATAAGGTCTCGTCCCAGTCAGCTGAAGAACGTCCTTTGATTGCAATACTAGCCGTGTTTGCTGCTGCTAATGGAAATAATCTCTTTCCCTGCAAACAGCCCCCTCCACTCTCCTCACCCTGATAAGCTCTGGTGGTACTTCCAGAAGATCGAATATTACCGGATGTATATGTTGTTTACTGTTCCCGGAAAAATACAACATGGGACACAGCTTTGATAGTGTAGGACTGAGGCTAAGCTGTCTTCATCAACCATCTACAGTAATTAATCTGAGTGTTGATTAAGTTTGTTAAAAGAAACCTCTCACTGAATTGCCTTTGGAGTCAAAATGATCTGACCCGCACCAGTAGCCGAGTGATGTAAGGCCTCGAATCGATCTGGGATAAAAACTCTTCCGGATACGCTGGGGAGTATTTTCACATATCTGACTTCCACTGTGATTTTGCGATCCTTTATTCACGCTAATGTGGGTGTATTTTTATATTATGTATCCCTTTGTCCTCATACTTTTGGTAAAGTAGCTGATTAGCCTTATTTTGGACGAAATAATAACAAAAATATAGTAGTCACGCGGGACCACGAGTTAATTTGAAACGTTGTAAGGGAAATCCCCAGGTTTGTTTACTCCTCCCTCGTCTCTTTAAAGATTAACTTCTAACAATGTTTCAGTCCAATAAAATGGCATCCTAAGTCGAATATAAAACCAGACAAGAAGAATCTCAAGATAAATGTCCAAAGTTGTTCTACAATTTTCATATAAAATATTGTTTTATTTAAAAAAATATTCATACTATTTTCAATCTTAATTGCAAAATATTCTTATTTTGTGGTTATGTAACTTTAGATTCCAAAGTTTGACTCAGATTGATTTTCAATTAGACAAGAGTATTAAATAAATATATTTTTCGATAGGTTATGATCAAACAAGTCCCACCCAAATACCGACGGGGAAAAGGAAAACTGAATTACGGTCGTATATTTAAGAAATATTGAGTAGCCTCCTTAAAACATTACATTTTTATTCTGTCATTTTGAATGTGACATGAAATGTTGTATAATTACATTTGTTAATGACGGGTAATTACATCCATTGAGTCACCGAGGCTCATCACTTTGAAAGGTTGGACATCGTGACTGAGTATCACATCTACCTCACGGGGTCAATAGCATGAATGAAAATGAAGTGTCCCCTTATTTTATGTTAATACAATCCGCATAGAAGTTCTGTATAAAATATAGTATCACATCTACCTCACGGGGTCAGTTTAATGGATACATAAGATATTATAATAATTAGTTTAGTTAGAAGAACTTTTAGAAAATACAAACTTTTTTTTCCCAATCAGCCTTGATAATACTTTGCTATGTTTGCAAGTATAATTTACAAGCGTTAGTAATATCTAACCAAAGTTGCAATTGAATATCACATAGCTTGACGTATAGATTTAAGAAATTAATTTATAAATTTTGTAACAAATCCGTTATTTTAATTTGGCAAGTATTTAAGCGTTATTGTTACTGTATTATTTTATGTATCAAGTTACGCAACTCCTTGTGTGTGCGTCCAGGTGATTGTCAAGAACTACTGCAGACATGAGAGACTCTAGTTTGATCCTCGGGTGTGACTAAATACAGTGTTATTTCAATACGGGTCTTACAGATCAGTATCTAGCATGGGATATGCGTGGGATATGACTGTTTAGTGTCTTTTTAGGTTAAGTTAGTTTGCAAGACGTGTACTGATAGAACTATCTTTTATATTAGACATAGTTAAATTCATGTAAAACAAAGCCAAGAGTTATTACAAATAGGAAAAGTAAGTTAAAACCAAACAGTCAGAAAGGACCTAGTAACATTTGTGTGACCATCACTTTTCCTTCCCTTTTATTTGTAAGCCTTTGGTCGATCTCTCGAAGCATTTTACTACTGTGTTTCGTCACATACAATGCGTCGGAATAGTTTTTTTTCTTTACGTTTAATGAAATAATCCCAATTGGACCGTTAAGATAAAAGAGAGTGAGAAAGAGAAGAAGTTGGTTGCGCTCTTAAAGTCTCGAGGGAACATTTTTCACTCCGTCTCCACGAGAAAAGAAACAAAAACAACAACATGGAAATAGTAATTTAGACGCACGTCCAGGAACAACTCGCAAGTAATCTTATGTTTGTCTTGTTTATTATTATTAAAATGTTAAACTAACCAAATACAAAACACAAACACTGTATATTTTACCCACAAACTTAGTTACATAGTCTACACACAATGGGATAGTTAGTTACCCATATAAAAGTGGAAATATCATTAAAATTATCTACACGTATAATGCAAGCTTTCAGAATCAGAACAAAATTGTTTTTATGTGATATTGAACGGGCACCTTATGAACCGACAGATGACGACTTACAGAATATATTGTTTTAACACTGTCATTCGGATTGTACGAATATGTACTACTTGGACAAATGTTTCAGAGATGAGGAAGTGTACCCGCATTTTTATGGAGAGCGAGGGGAAAGCTATTTAGGAAAACCACGCTCACTACATTCGACCGAGATTCTAACCCCGATCTCCCCATCATCGGCAGTCCAGTCTATTATGAGAGTGACGCCTTAGACCATTAGACCACCGAAACGGGTTAGTAATTTATTTTTAGCACACACACAACGCCCATTATCCTGACCGTTAGTTAACCACTGTGAAAGGGAAGTCCTAATTTCACCAATGATAGGGTTTCCATCCACGCCAAGAATCGAACTCTGGGACCTTCATCTATGGGATATCTTTTTCAGTGGCAACTGTGGTTCCAAATCCAAATATTCGAATGTTTGAAATTGTTAAAAAGAATTGTAGTCAAATATTTTAGATTCGACTTCAATGTTGTTGTTTTTTCCTGTCAATCCTCGTGTTAATCTGGTTTTACGATCATGTGCAGATTTCAGTCATTGATGATCGTGCTCTCATGTGTATTTATCTGGTTATTTGACGAAACAAGGTGATGCAAGCTCCCATTAGGAGACAACTATTTACACTTAAGTGTGACATTGCTATGATTTATTGGACGATTCTTGCGAAATGTTGTTTCAGACAGTCCTAAAACAAAATAAACAACGCACGTTGAGAGTGGATATGATTTAATCTCGACATATTGCTAAGTTTAAACACCGAGTCCAGTTACAACCTGGTAGATAACTGAAGTATTGGAGTAAGGAGGAAGGTCCTGTGTCCTGTTCTCACTCTCTACTTGTTCAAGGTACAGTAGGGTGAGAGTAGGAGGGGGAGGGGGTAATATCAGTGCCAGCTGCCCCATTAGGGAGAGCCTGCGCTAATAACAAGCACTTGAGTGAGAGGTGATGATAACGAGTTGTGTTTGTTCAACAAGATAGCAAGGTATGAAGGACGTCAAGGTTTCCCTCTCTGTGGGTGGGGGTTATAGACCCGAGAGCACCCAAAAAGGAAAAAACAGAGCCACATACGCTAGGTTAAATGTGTTGCACTCCTTTTCGAGGCTTTACACCTTAAACGTTGAGATCGCTAAGTGCGATCAGCAGCGATTACAGTGCAATCAAGTGAGCATTTTTTAAACGACTCACTTTAAACTCAAATGTACTATAAGTCAGATCCAAAATATGAGCTCCTCGAGCTAACCTGTCGGATGGTGGTCACCGAGCAAGCTTCTGTTAGCGCCCTCCTCCGTCTCTAACCCCCACACCCTCGTCCTAAGTACCCTAATCCTGCCACACTAATAATTTTACTCTGACTGCACATTACAAAGAAAATTTGAAACACAGTGGACTTTTTTTTAACTAAGGGACTGGCTGTCAACTGCAATTTTTTGTTAAGGAGCACTGAGGAAAATTGCAGACGTCTAGAAATACCAATTTATTGAAGAAGTGGTTAAATATTTTTTAATATTGTTTTTGCCAAAATGAGGATGCAAGTTCTGACCAGTTAAATAGTTTAAATTTTAATTATAAAGTGTTTTTTAAATGTGTGATATCTTCTATAGAACCTTAAAAAAAAGCCCACAAATTGTAAACCTATCAAAACATGACTATTTGATAGAGGAAGGCTAGATACCATACCACGTGTCCACTAATGCAGGTCTATAATAGCTATTTGATGCTATGTATTTAAAATCATTAATGTATACTTGAATTAATTTAAAAACTGGTATTTCCCCGATGTAAATTAAAATTCCCACACTCAAGTAATTAAAGTTAAAACAAAAATATAAGATAGTTTTAAGGGTTTCTGCTATTTAAAATTATGTAGTAAACCCTAAAGTTAAATCATTGTATTTTGTGTGAGTACATGGATGCAGGACAGATAGTAATATAAATATATTGCAGGCAAACGAGCCGGTCAGCTATGTCTCGCGGGTCGTTTATTTGTGAATCCTGCCTTATTAATCGACCTTGAAAGGGGGTTCTGTCTGTTAATAAAAGTTAAATCAGTTCGAATGTTTAATTAATCATATAGTATAGATAAAATTATGTATAGTTTATTGAAGCAATTATTAAACATATTATATACACTACACTCCATTTATCTTAAAAGTTAGCAAGCTTTATTTTATGAATTACTAGCAATCTCGCACGACGTTGCCCGTGACCCACTGTGATTTAAGAATTATATAAGCCCCCCCACCCTTACCCCCGCCCATGGTGCCCGTTTCTCTGAAGCATAATTCTAAAACATAAAATATTCTCTTCAAAAATCTGTTTAAAATAGCCTAACTAAATAGCTAATTGAAAATTTAAAATCCTGCTTCAAGCTTCATTCGGATTCTCTTCCATTCAAAAAATTTCAGATCTCTTCGTTCCGTAGATTTGGCTGGGCGTCGCACACAAACAAACACATAGACAAACACTTACTTTTATTATTATAGACTATTATGTAGCATCGTGGCTTATAAAATACGGCTGTAGGCTAGTCTAGTCCATTAAAGTATAGATGTCATCTTTCAGTGAAAACCAATTGTAGGCAACATAAATATCATTTTGATACGTGAGATACAAAATAGATAGGTATCTCAAAATGCTTTCCTATTTACTATTTAAAATATTTTGTTATTAAATGAATGGTATTTTAAATAAGAACTAATGAGTATGAAAATACACATACAATTTTAAAATTATTCTATAATCACAGATTAAGATTAGATAATTATTTGTTTTACCGTTCGATCTTTTAAATATGTTGCTGGCTATCTTGCATACGAGATAGAACGGAAATTTCACTGTAAGCTCTGCATGAACACATTAACAAAGTGTGATGCCAACATGGAGTCTTATTATTATTATTATTATTATTATTATTAGCACCGCGTCTTAATGCACGTTCAGATTGCACGCACTTACGCTAATGTGTAATGGTAGGGTGATTGTGAGATGAAATGAAGGACCTACAGTTTAACGTGGGATCCGAACCATGGTGGAGGCCTGGCATTCCTCACATTCACAAGANCACACATTCACAAGTTGTAATTAATACACGTCTTGTCAGAGGGGAAGGAAGGGTTTGGCAATCAGATAAATCTGTGCCGGGACCGAAGATTGAACCCCGCACCCTTGGCACAGAAGTCTGACACCTTACCTTTAGACCACCAGGTCATTAACATGGAGTCTTGACACTATTGATTATCTAATTTATCATAAAGCATATCTCAATAAAGGGCATGATGACTTAGGGAATCTCAAATCCCCTACAGATTATGTTCACACACATATCCTAGAAACATTTATTGAGCAATTTTCTTATGTGTAACACAAACAAGGTTTTGTACATATAATGTTAGGAAAGTCATTGAAGAAAATAAGGATAATATAGCCTCATTGGCTTAAACAATGCAAAAATCACAAACTATTTTACACAAAGCCACCTCTTTAAAGTTAGAATCCACAATCACTTGCTATGGACTGCAAAGGAGAATATTTAATGTTTAGGGAAACCGACGCAGAAAATATGGAACATATTACACCAAGAGTCTCATCTCGTTGAGTGAGCTTTGGAGAGTTGAGTACTTGTGACTTTAAGCTGAACTTGATCCCAATTAAATGTAATAAATTAACTGTGTTTTGACATATTTTTATGAATCTAGACTTTTTTCTCAAAAGTATTATTTGTAGCATGTTCCATTTTGAAACGTTGAAATAATGTAAGGATTTATAAGAAGTTTTAATGTTGAATAGTTGTGATTGTTTTTAAAAAAAACAACAGCTGTTTGGCTTAAGCTTTAGTTTAACAGCTTTGGCTTTTAAATAGTATGTTTTGATGAGAGGTATGTTTCAATAAAACACTTTAGTTGTTAAAGTGTGTAAAAGCTCAAATATGTACCGGTTTCTAACTAAACACTCTTCATAAGACTATAGAACTATAGTTGATAGGTTAAAAATAAATACAATAGTCAAATAATGGGACATTATGACTGTATAAACTCAAAAACTGACATAAGTGGCCAATGTAATATTTACTACTTTTTGCTTCTTAAATTGTGATTATTTTACTCCATAATGTCATTGAGCCTTTATTTTAAAGATTTTAAGAATGTCTAGGAATGTGCTTGCACCATTGAAAAGACTATGATTTGTGATCATCTTTACGTAAATAGACCATTTTTACTTTCTCTCGATACCTTGAAAAGAAAAGTACTTTGATCGTAAAAAAAAGTCCAAATTTTGATAACTATCAACCCCCTGAAACCGAATGCGATACCGTCTGCCTGTGTGTCTATATCTAGGCCTAGAG
The DNA here is from genome assembly GCA_901482245.1 of Timema douglasi. Taxonomy (NCBI): domain Eukaryota; kingdom Metazoa; phylum Arthropoda; class Insecta; order Phasmatodea; family Timematidae; genus Timema; species Timema douglasi. Next base: position 16,582 of record CABEEJ010000632.1, read on the forward strand.
CCGACATAATTTTACTGATCAGGCTAAAACTTAGTATTTTATATGGTCCATACAAGGTCCCCCAGATGAGTTTTTGGAGTTAGACATCTTACCCTATAATTGAGGGTAGTTTACTAAATGTAAAAAGGAGAGAAAACAAGCTATCTAGAACTCCACTGTAACTTTTTTTTTTATTTAACTTCGTATCTGGGCATTGTTTATCATTATAAACAAATGGCCGTTCTAATCATCCCATGAACATAATTTTAAGGGTAATTTACATAAGCAGATATTGCCAATTTATATCCTATCTTTGCAAGTATTTGATACATGAAATAACTCACTATTGTAAGGTTGTAACACAATTAAAATTAAAAAAAAAAACTTTACTTGAAATATATTTTTATAAAATCAATAGGGGGCTCTCCATAAATTACTTAGGGATTTTTTCCATTATTTTGACCCCCGTTCCCCCAAATCTCCCTAATTAAGGGATCGTAAGATTTTTCGTTCCACTCCCTCCCATTACTGATCTTACGTAATTTTCTTACAATTTGAAAAATTCTTTTATTTTAGACAAAAGGATTGGTGATGTGAAATTATTGAATACTTATCGCAGTAAAATTAGGTGTAACACATCATAAATAAATGTCATGTTATAGTTATGTACGTCTATAGACTACGCCTCAGCGCCATCTGTCATCGCTAGGTGCAACCTTTTAGACCCCGCGTCTGTAGAAGTGTTTTTTTAGATTTTGTCTCACCACAAACATTGATAAAATCCTTAGTTAAGTTGGATTCTGCCCACCCCCACGAAAACGAAGGAAATTACTGATCACACCTACCCCAAAAAAATCCTTACGTAATTCTTGAATGGTTCCTAGCTTCCGAGCTATTGGTAAATATTTTTTTAAAAACTTACAAAACTGTAAGAAACAACCTCTTCTCAGTGTGGTATAAAACTAAATTTCTGCACATAGGCAAAGATACCACTCCAAATAACTATAAAAGTCCACAATTTTTAAAGTTAATAATGGTAGTCCAGGAAAAAAAGGGCAGTCTATAGAAAATATTAACTATGGTAAAAAATATAGATTTTTCACGCTGGTAAAGATAAGGATTCGGATAGCCAAATAAGTCTAAAATTTGAGATTTTAAAGTGGGAGTTATAGAAATGGGGAGGGGGAGGTTAACATTTCCAAAATCAGTGGATAAACTACTTTTATGTGTAGTATAAAACGGGAATTCGTCAATAAAAGATAGAGACCACCCAAATTAACTATAAAGTCGGAACATTTTAAATTTCAAAATGAGACCACAAGAAATAGGGAAGGAGAGGATGGGGGAGGGGATGGGTGTGTACATGTAGGAGGTAGAAAATTCAAATTTGTCAGGAATGTAGAGGGAAAACTTAAATAACTACAAACACATTTAAATATTAGTTATTTCTAAGGAGGCTGGTGATATAGGGGGCCTCAAATTTTTTAAACTAAAACACTAAACTACTTCTCAAAGTGTTTTGTATAGATAAAACTTGAAATGTCACCATGCAATTTACTAATAAAACAGGTTTGAGCCGCTAGACAGGGATACATTGTTCACGTTGATTCATTTAAAAAAATTCTCATAACAGATATTCAACAACTGTTGATATCACCAAGTGAAGGAGATTAAACTATATATTTTTACTGGAGCAATATTTATTTATTTTGGCCAGAACAAATTTTTAAAAAAAACTGCAAAAACATTGGCATTTTCTCGCGTTTCCTACACTCTTGAACAAATGGAATTTCAAAATTGAAGCCCAAGAAACGGTAGCGCTTAAAATGTATACAACCAAAATAGAACACTCTTTACGATGTGATTAGGTTGACATATGGTAGCCACGTAACTCATCATATAATATAACCAAATAAGTCCTAAAATTTCAAATTGCAATTGCGGAACCTAAGGAGGTTGAGGGGAAATGAGAGTAAATTGCTATCTTCCCAAAGAAAATATACTTTTATGGATAAAAGAAAATTTAAATTTTTTCAATTTGATAAAAGGACCATACCACATAAACATAAAAGTTAGAAGGTTTGGAATTTGAAAATTTACTGCTTGAGAATGGGAGGGGCCTCTAAAATGTCCTAAACTATAAAAATCGATATGTTCCAAATGCCGGTACACTTTATAATAATTAAACCTCCCTCATCTCTAACACAATAGCAATTAATAGTCCAATGAATGAATATTAAGGCACGGTGCTAGAAAAAATAACAAAATCGAAATGTTATTGATGTTTACAGAAAAAAATCTACTTTCTAAAAAGCTCTTTTTTTAAATATTGGACTGTAGTAAGACAATTGGAGCACTAAATTTTTAAAGGCAGAGAAAAAAAGTTTAAAATACTAACAGTAAATCAACACACAAAATAAAGACTATCTTAAAGTGGATACATAAGATTTACAAATACATAGCTATTATCGCATATCGATGAGCCACATAACAATTAAAATAAACCAATTCAGGCGACACAACTTGGTGACCATGATTATCTTTGGATAATAATGATACTTCATACTTAATATGTTTTTGTAAGAGAGTCTATTATTTAATTTATGCTCGTTGGTGAAATGTGATGCTATTTTTTCAAACATGTTTCTATGATCGTGCTTTGGTAAAGTTTGCATTGTCATTGGAGTGCGACGGCCGCCCTGTGACTGCTCTCATCTGTACACTCAGATTGTAGACTAGGTACTATTTTATTTCTAGGATCTTCTATTTGTTAATTGCTATAGCTGGTTTGTGGTTGCCATGGTTAGCTTGGGATTGTACACGAAGGAACTTTCATAGTTATGACAGCTGGATGTTCACCAATAAAACAAGAATGCTATAGCAAACTACGTCAAAGTTCGATCTAGTACATTACGTAATCAAAGTGACCAGAATATTATGAAATATATCAATGTCCAAATTTGTTTAACACATATTTGAATCAAATTTCTGTTAAATCTTATTTTTATATTATTATTGTATTCATTTTTTGATGATAGTGATCATAATTTTAGTTTCAAACCTATCCAAACTACATAATCAGAACCTTTTTTCTTTACTTTAGTAGATATTTTTATACCAAACACTTAATAACTATAGCTGTGATTAAAACAATATTTGGGTATAGTTAAGAATATTTTTTTTTTCATATACTTTGTATTGTTAACAATTTTACTCACCTTAATAAACTCTTTCATTGTGATATAAATATTCATTTTTTTAAGAAAATCTGCACCTATTAATTGTATGAAAATATTGTTCTATTATAGTAAAATATTCATATACTGAAAGAGTATTCAGTGCAAAATTTGTTATATTTATTTCTATTCCTCTTTACTAAAATTAAGGGATATTTAACTTTCCATACAGACACGAGAATGTGTTGGACAAGTGTAATTGGACAAAACATTATGAGATTTTTGTTGTGCATTCCTAACGCACGTTTAGGGAGATAAGCTTCATTTTAAGACTTTATTTTATTATAAACTGATTTAAAACCGACTTGTTAACTTTCATTGCACATTAATATAAAATAATAATGCTGATACTTAGTACCGCGTCTACTACCCTTTCGGGTTATACGCTTAAGTACTAATTGCGCTAATGGGCTAGGATTTGAGAAGGTTGGATATAGATGGCGTGAACACTACATTTGTGTGGAGGGAGAGTGTAAAACCATTTAGAGAACCCAGTTCAACCAAGCGAGATTCGAACCTTGGTCTCCCCATCCTCAGCAGTCTGGCTCAACACTAAACTAGTGTGTTAGATAAATATGCTACTGAGGCGGGTATTAGTATAAAATAATGTTGAATATAATCATTCCAGGGTTTAAAATAAGGAGGTATTGCCGATACCAAAATATATACTTAGAAAACTCTTTTCATTGTATTTTCCAAGCTTTTAACTTATTTTTTTTAGTTTATTAAGTAGCATATCACTTGTATATTTTGTTAGTTTTAATTTGACAAAAAAATGTAAAAATAAATGCAACCTTTACAACATAAGTATTTAATTTTAATTACTTAAATATTTTGTGCACCGTGTCTTACTTCCCATTACGGCTATCCGCGTATTTACTCCAATGGATAAGGAACGAGGAAACGAGGAGGGTAAAATGTTCGGGAAATGTGCCCATATTTGCGTTAAAGGAAAATTATAAACATTTTTTGAAGAAAAAACTCTCAGTAGACCCAATTGGGTTTCGAACACTGATATCCCAGTTATTTGCAGTCTAGTCTAACGAAGAAATGAATCCTAAAGAATAGTGACCGCAGAAACTGGTCACAAAATATTTAATAAGTCATTTACAAGTGCATTTCCAAGACCACGTGTCGCTTACGTTTAAACACTATAGAAGCACTGGCATTGTATATTCGGGTCCAACACTCTCATTTGTCTGATAAGTTTTGGTCAATGAAAGGGGGGTGAGGCAGGGTAAGGGATTACCGCTACCTGGACTATTGTACTCGGAGAGAAGGCAGCTCTTAGCTCTCAGCTCGTCTTTCTCAGTAGGAACATTTTGAAAGTGAGATGTTTTAAAGAATTATCACTTGGAAGCGCTGTTATCACTGGATATTTTAAGTTCTACCTGACTCGAGGGGCGCAACAAATCTCCCGTAAGGCTGTGTATCTGTTATTTCCTTGTCTGTGCCCGAGGTTCAAAGTTACACTCCCGTGGATGTAGACATGTTCTTGTCCTGCCCCCCGGACCACCAGGCTATAGTGACGAACAGTGGCAGTATCGCGCTGATGTGTGGGCCACTGTTTGAATAGAAGGAATGATAATGTTGACCAACTGGGAGGAGTCTGTGTTTACAAGTGTCAGTTGTCAGACAACACCAAATATTGGGATGTCTAGAAGACAACTTCGACATTAAGATAAATGGCAGAGTCACGTGGTTAACGCGTACCGCTTTGACGATAGAGTGGGGGAGGGGGGTAGAGTTGGGATGAGGCAGTTGATCACTATAGATTTCACTCAAACTGTGGTGATGTTATGATGTTAATTTGAAGCAGTTTTCAGCACTATTGCTCTTTATAACTAATCTTATGAAAAAAATCAATTGTCAACAAGTATTTCGACTTAATTTAACAAATATATAAAATACTGTAGGTAGAAATGATTCATTTACCCTGAAATTTATTCTCGAATTTAGGCTTTTTTGACCAATAAAAATAATCTAACAAATAATAAGTTAATTCATAAGGAAAAACATGTTTTAAAACGATATTAAGACGTTTTCCAGTTTAAAAAAATATTAATACCGCACTTAAATAATTTTCAAATGTCCCTTTATTTGCGTAGTTGTAGTATTTCTTAACTTATATTATTAGTTACCAATATACGCCCAAATGGAATTATCTCCGATATAAACCCAAGTATGGCACACAGAGCTTGAATATTTTTGTTCCAAGATGAAACTAGACACACAATATTACATTCCTAGACGTCACCTGGTACTGATGTAGGTTCCTCTATTAAGAACTACTTTTCTGTGAATTTAGAGGAATGACTGTTTCATTTTTGAAGTTAATGCACTGTGAACATTTCTGTTCATAGAAATAAGATATAAAAGGTTAAAAAACCTTATTGTTTTGATTTTTACTTTATTATATAAATAAATATTGTAACCATAGGAATTTTTCCCTTTCGAGATTATAATGGATGTTGACTTTTATGTGTGTTTTCTTAACACAATTAGTTTCTTTGTCACTGGGGTTACAACCAAAACTTTTTGATAAATTTCGTTTAAATTTATATTTTATATGATCATAGCTCTAGGATGAATTATAATTTCAATTTTATTTCTTAAATTAAGATTAGTTTACTGATGAATAATTTTTGAATACTTGAAATATTTTGAAAATGTCTATAAATTTTTTGTTTTAATTGTATATCTAGCGACTATTTGATAAATAACATTTTGTATACTTATTTTTTAGAGGAAAATTAATTTAAACATAGTTTACTGATAACGGATTTGAATATTTTTTTCGTGAACTAAAATATACTATAGAAGGTGTGTACGATTATGTCTTAGTATTTATTTATATATTTGACCGCTAAGATAATCTAAACTTTTTTCCTAAGTCTATATTTACAAATATGCACCAACCAATACATTTTTACAAATTATTTTAAAACCTTTAACAATTTGTTAACAAACATTTAACAAACAATTGGCTGTGGGAACCTAAGAGCACACTTGTGGTGAACTCCGAACCGTTAGTGTAGATTAAGCTCTTTTTAAGCATATGAATGCTAAACTTGGTCCCCCACGGACCTCGAACCAAGTTCTCACTAGGTTAGTCTGTATCTACCGAGACAGGTGTTGTCGATATTGAACATGTTCGGGACATAATGTCCTGAGCTGAGCTAGTGTCTCGCGTACTTAAAGAGCTAGCCTCACGGTTAGTGCACCTGACTAAGACTCATGAGGTTAGAATAATAGAATAATAATACTTCACCTCCTCACCCTGTCTCCTAGAGCACGTATATCCCAAGTGAAGAATTGCTGACTGACCTGAGAGCTCTGCACGGATATCTCCTCACTCCGCTGGTCTCTGGTCTCTTCTGCCGTGGGCTATAGAGCTGGTGAATACTCAACAGACGTGTTAACGTGCGGGACAAGAGTGCGGGCGGACGTCGGGACGCCCTCCTCCCCCTCCCTCTTAGCCTCTCTGTGGCCACACACCACGTGGTCACGTCAGCTCGGCGTGTTGACCTTCCCCCTCATTTCCCTCCATATCCCTTCATCACCCTCGAGCAACAGATGTCTCCCACAAGCGAGTGACTAGACTACAATAGAGTCTGGTTGTAATCCCGGCTGGAGGTGATGACACAGAGCTCTGAATGTCTCTGGTTGTAATCCCGGCTGGAGGTGATGACACAGGGCTCTGAATGTCTCTGGTTGTAGTCTGATTGAAAAAGGGTAAAAATATGGTGCCACAGTCACATGTTATCTCCAAGTAACATGTTATTCTCACAGTCACATACACCCCTCGCTTCCATACAGTGAAAATACGGGCTCCCAGACCACAATTGCAAAATACAAATACCTTGCACTCTCGAGCAATGAAAGTCATAATAATTCCACCTTCATTTGTAATATTTTATTTGTCAAGTCTCGTAAAACATAATTATACTTGGTACAGTGTGCGTATATTTTGTTACCTTTGAATATAGTTATTACATTATACGATTTGTTAAGCTCCTTCCAGCTCAGATGCCAGTGGCGTGCGAGTGTGGCCAGCATCAAAGGGGCAAGAAGACTTATATATATATATATATATATATATATATATATATATACCTCACGCTCAAAGGATCCTTTAGATGACAAATTACAGGGAATAAAATACACTAAAGTTCACACACACCAAGTACTTCTTGAAGGCGTACCCCGTTAAGATTTTCCTCTATAGTTCAAGCAACGAGTACTTATTGAAGGCATACCCATTAAGGCACACCTGAATCTACGCACCAAGTACCCTCTTGACGGCATACCCCGGGAAGGCATACACGCCCACAAGAATCAATGCAACGATCAAGATGACGATCAGAAACACAATAAGTTTTTTCCTGTTTTCCTTCCATAATCCGTAGTACATAGCCTTTAGAGGGTTGCGGATCCAGTTGAACGAGGTGTCCGGTCGGCTGCAAGAGGAACAGACTGTACTACATGTCCTATTGTCCGTTCAACTGTGAGGTTAACAGACTGTATCACATTTCCTAGTATGCGCTCAACAGAAAGGTTAACAGAGTGTATTCATATAGTTGTAGCCAGGGGATATTATTTTATTAATACATTATATATGATGACTGGAGTTTAATAAACTAGACAGCCTAGATTCCTCAACATCTGCAATCTTCACCAAGAGCAAATATCGATTAAAATTAAAATGGAAAATGTCATTATATGTAAACTGTATGTGAAGGGATAAACTTGCAAATTGAGGGCCATACTTAATTTAATTAGCCCTTTGCTTATAAAACATATTAAGCCGTATGTATTTTCTAATGATAGCTCTACAACAGGACCTTTAATCTTATGTGCACACTCACATAATTATATTGACATACACAAATATGCATGGTCGATTTCATTATGGTTTGTTATGTGTGTGATACCACACGTTTGAACAAACAAACCTGCTAGAGTCAATTAGCTTTTAAATACACACACGAGCCTGTGGATACATACAAAACTTAATAAAAAATCTCTTTTCACGTCTTTTGGTGCATTTTGTTATATATATATATATATATATATACATATATATATATATATATATATATATATAT
>CABEEJ010000632.1:24956-61347 GCA_901482245.1 Timema douglasi
ATATATATATATATATATATATATATAGGAGAAGTCACAGGAAAGAGGAATAAAGACACATTAAAGTAAACGAACTCAATATGACTTTTACACTGCTGCCACTGGATAAAGAGGTAATGTCTGTCTCCTGAAGAAAGTTGATCGTTCTCAACCGGGGCTGAGGGATTGATCGGTAACGATCGATTCTTTTCAAGAGGGAGCCATTACATCTTTATCCAATGGCAGCAGTGTTCAGATTATGTGTTGAATAACCTGTGAATTAATTTCTCTGAAAATATGAACTTTACGAAAGGTGTCTTGTAAAATATAAGGACTTAACCACGAAAATTTACCTCAGATAGATTGTACCAACATTAAAATAAAAAAAGCCTATGCTGCTATACAAACTTAAAAAATATATAAGTACTTTTTATCATCTGAACTTAAAGCTATGCTCGTACAAAGTCTGATACTACCTCATTTTGATAACTATTACAGTGCCAATGGTGCTGTCTAATCCACTCCAACGCTTGCAGAAGGAATAAGTAGCTAAGGTGATGTCTCGCTCCTCTACGTCACACCGCGAGATAGTATTGTGATGTCCCGTTTGATTTACCGTTATTTCCCCCACCCCCTTCCGCCCTCCACCACTCCTCTTAGAAATGTCCTTCCCCTCTCCCTACAACTATCCCCTACCACCCCCTCGCCTACCAACCCCGGGTATGTTGGCTCTTGATGATTAATTATTAATGATTGTTAATTAATTAATTGGTAGGATAGAGGTGTTGGAGTTTTTATTCATTTATTAGGGCGTTGTGGTTTATTTATTTGTTTATTAGAACCTCGTGCTATGGCTGTCGGGGGTAGAAAGAACATTGGCTCTTCTGTCACAAGGCTCTGTATAGGACTGTCCAGGAACAAACTTCTCCAACTGACCTTGTGTGCTAGAAGTAGCCTACCTACTCTACTCAGTCTCTTACAGCGTAATGACCGCTACTGTCTTTCTTTCACTTGTCGGACACAACAATATCGGAGGGGGGGGGGGATCCGGGATCCCCTCTCTGTAATGACCCATGAAAGTCGTTAGATAACGCGAGCCATTTAAACATCTGTTAATGGTAGTGAGCTCTTTACAAACTCATTCATTAACCTCCTTTGAGGTACACGACCTCAGGATCTCGTTGAATGTAAATTTAAACATACGGTTTTAACCGCAGACCATATTGTTAATAGCCGTGACCCCCCTTAACTTTGGCGATCCCGTTGTTCAACACTCAAGCTCTTGAGCCCAACGAACGCAGTCAGGTCTACAGAACGGAGAAAATGTTCAGACTGCAAAGCTAACTGATTGACACAGGATTTAAGCCTGTGACGGTTGAAACAAAAAAAAAACACTTCCAAATCTTGTTGTGACAACTACAAATATGTTTTGAAAAATGCTGTCCATTTTTATTAATTTAATTTAAACCAATATTTTTTAAGCAAAGTATTTTTTAGCCGATACATGAATGTTATTATTCATCACTCGAGTTATTTTTCTAACCATAACATAATAACTGTCCAGATAGCTAGACATTCTCTTGTGACTAAATATTATATTGTGTTTACTGGAGGGAAGGATTAGAGAAGATTTATTTCAAATAATGGTTTAGGGTGAAATCAATCTTACATGTATAATTTACTAGCAGGCTGATCCGTTCTTTGTATTATATCAAACTATTCAAATTAAGCGGCTGCTAGAAGATTTATGGCGACTAACAGGACTTACATAGGGCCTTGCGGGGCGAGCAAAGACCACCTCAATGCACCCAACATTTGCGAGAGTGAGAAAAAAGTCCATGTGGTACCCGCGTTTGCTATTCATTCGTATTTAGCTTAGAATCGCTCGTAGCTGAAAGTTCTAGCTTCAAATCTCACCCGCGTGGACAGAGGGGGTATTCTTTTATAGGAATAGCCTTATATTAAAGATATAAAGCCACCATCTTTGGTCAGTTAAGGGCTTCCGACTAAGTCACACACATCAAGTGTTCCACCAACCGTGAACAGAGCGTCGAACAGCCACGTCCATACTCGTCGGCTGCTAGAAGATTTATGACGAATAACTGTACTTACATGAATATGATGAGGATTGCGCAATCACAGATGCGCATTGCACAACCTACAGGCGGAAAGCCCCTTTGAGATGGTATTCAAATCTCACCCACGTGAACAGAGGGGTGCTCTTGTATAGGAATAGACTTATTTTAAAGATAGAAAAGTTATCATATCTACTCTCACATATTTAAACACCGTAATAATCAAGTAGGTTTGCGTCCGTCAATTTTGCACCACCTTTTGCTAAACCAAACTTATTCATTCTGCACCATGGGTGTGGATATCCCTGATAATAAGACGCCGAAATAGACAACATTAATTTGACTCACGTGATTTGACCTAGATTTTAAAATAAATCATAAAATACGTTGCTGCTGGTACAACAAGGCGGTCTTCATAGTCGTCGTACCGCAGGTTGACTGAATGAAAAGACTCAGTGGACAGTTTGTGACCGCGAGGTGACCTGGTGGTCTAGGGGTTGGGTGTCAGACTTCTGTGCTAGGGGTCCGGGGTTCAATCCTAGGTCCCGACCCCCTTTTCAATGAATAAATGCATTTCAATGTCAGGAAGTAGCTCCAACTCAACCTTGGTCATCTTTGAAAATACCGCCCATTCTAGTCCAGGGCATGTGCAAAAATGTATACGGTTTAATTTATAATACTCAAAACATAAAAAGCAAAAGTATTCGAAGATGTCTGCTAAAAGTAGAACATCGCTTAAAACATGTAAATTTTTATAATCTTCCATAGTGTTCATTTAAAACTGACGAGTAGAAAAATGTACCTTCATCTGCGTGGAGGGAGGGTGTGAAACCCTGTAAATATGTGGATATCCCTAATAATAAGACGCTTAAATAGACAACAACATTAATCTCACTCGCGTGATTTGAAAAAAAAACTAACACCTGTCTACTGCGAGAGTAGCGTGTTAGACCACACAGCCACCGAGTTGGGTGAAATCCTGTTGATGAAAAAGATTTCCAAATATTAATGGCCTCAGTTCACCTCTGTTCTAGTTTTGGATAAGAACTGAAAAAAAGTATAACTTTGAGGCCGACACCTTAGCTCTGGAAATCCTTGGAGAATCAAAGCGAGGAAGGAGATGCAACATTGCCATATTCATTTATAAATTGTAATTGTTGTGACTTTAGCTTGCTACCCTGAGAGGGTGAAATCATAAATAAAACCTTCCAAGTGCAGGTAAGGGCTCAAACTACCTCCCCTAGTACACACAACAGAGAATCGAACCGCGATCTCCACCGTCCTCCGTAGTCTAACTCAACACGGATCGTTTGTGTCTGTATGTTATTTAACAAACTTTGTAGTCCATAAAGAGTAGCGAATTTCGGTAGGGGGCGGTGGAAGGGTGCCACCATTCGTCCTGAAAGAGGTTATGAATACATTAATCCTCTTGGATTCCATATTAAACGGCTTAATTTAACAATAATTTACATTTGATGCCCAAAATCAATCAATAGTGACGCAAAGAAAAGTTTTACAAACATAGCTCACGCCACGAAATGTATACTTGAAATATTTTGGTCCTGGCTATAAGACAAGGACTATACCCTGACAGGTTGTACGGATAGTGTACCTGATTATATGACCGGGACTATAGCCTGACATGTTGCAAGAATAGTATGCCGTGATTGTTCCGTAGGATATTTAAAATAAATTCAAGATCTTCATAATTGTATTAAAGTACAAGTAACTTAGTGTAATTAGTACATAGGCGTATAACCCAAACGGTTGTTAATATGCGCTGCTAGAAATAATCGAAAAAATTCAGGTAAACGGGTGGTCATTTCAACTTAATTTCAACTGTATCGAGTCATTTTAAAGCATTAAGCGTGGCTGAAAATTAATATTACTCCCTCAATGATGAGCCAAATAGTAATTACCGATTCTATTTCGATCTAAATTAGAAAAAACTGTTCAATGCTTCTCTAGTGAAAACGGGATTTGGTTCATTTATATATATACAACGTATATATATATATATATATATATATACAACGTGTATCTAAAATATTGCATCAAACTTTGGCAGGCTATTCCTTGGGTGAAAATAGAATCACTCACACCAGCAACCTATGGTCCATCTTAAATATTAAGGGCGGTATTCACCCCTAAAGATAGAGCTAAAAAGGACTGTTGTGTGAAATATTATGAGAACTGCTTAGGGTATTACAACGACTCTTTGTATACTACTTATTGAAACCTTGATCATTAATTAACTAAATGTGCTGTTACTATTACCTACCCCCATCATGTAAAAAAAGGGGGTTGTAACACATTTTTCTGCAATAAAATATGTCAGAAAAGGTATTACTCATTTTGACTTGATTACAAAATATGGAGTAAAAACTAACAAATAATGTGTCTTGGAGAAACTGTCAGCTTTACCGGTTTCCGAGATAATCATGCATGTTTGATTTCAAAGACAGGTGTTAATTCTTGCCAGGTAGAAAGCCTGTATGGCTGTTGCGTTGCCACTACGCTCTCCTCACCTTAATACGTTAGACTTTTTCTGTGGGGTTTTTTGAAAGTTTTGTTGTACGAGACAACCATTGAATCCGAGGATGACCTGCTAGCCAGGATAGGTGCTGCATGTGATAAGATTCAAGAAACACCACGTGTTTTCGAAAGATTACGCAAGTCATTGATACGCCACCTCAATTATTGCAATGACGTTAGGGCCCGCCATTTTGAACACTTGCTATGAATATGATTTTGAAGCTAGGAACTAAAACATACAAGAACTACAATTAATATTTCTTAATTTAGAATTTCAATACTCGAATGAATGTAATGATTAAAATCCCACCCAAGTGTGAACTGTGTAAGCATAACTTACTAATGTGATAAATAGAAACACATCGAAGCTTATGAAGAAGGAAAAGTGTCTGAGTTTCTCCATCGTTACACACAAACCAGCCTTGTTTACCAAATGTACGTGATACATAGTCACACGTGCCGGTAAAAATGTTCAAACAACTGCAGTGCGAAGTAACATTGCAATTATGGTTGCCTACCTGACAGGCATTTACACTTATCTCTGAGCTCAAACTTATGTGATTATCTCGAAAACGGAGAAAGCTAGACAGTTTCTCCAAGACATCTTTTTTTGTTAATTTCTAATCCTTGTATTTAAATCTTAAGTCAAAATTAGTAATACTTACTCTTTCATATATTATTGCAGAAAAAAGTGTTACAAACCCCCCTTTTTTACATGATGGAGGTGGGTAACAGTAACAGCACATTTAGTTTATTAATTATCAAGGTTTAAATAAGTAGTATACAAAGATTCGTTGTAATACCTTAATAAGTTTTCATACTATTTCACACAATAGTCGTTTTTAGCTCTATCTTTAGGGGTGAATACCACCCTGAATATTTAAGATGAACCCTAGGTTGCTGATGTGAATTATTCTATTCTCACCCAAGGAATTGCCTGCCAAAGTTTGATTCAATGTTTTAGATACACGTTGTATATAGACCTGATTTAGAGAAACCCTCTCTTCTTCACATGAAAATAATAGCAAGTTATGGAACGGTTTATTAATCAAGACAAATGGAGAATTCAACAACATCCACATCAGGTATTTCAATTATATTTTTTTACATAACTTAAAAAAGTGTTTGATTTAATTTTAAATTTGTGACTGTTCTAAAAGCTAACATTTCAACATTTTGGTCTAACCGGTTATCGGAAATTATAGGGTTGAGTCAACTATTTAATTTTAAGTTGGCTGTTTATTTTCCAGAGTTAAATTCGTGATTGATGTAAACACTGCATTTTAAAAAAATCCGTCTATAAATCTATGTGCATTGATTAACGTTTGCTAAATCTATTTATAAACCAAGTTTGAGCTAACCTATTATCAGACATTATCTGTCTGATCCAGTCACTATGTGTTCTGGTACTTAATTCTCACTTGATTATAATATATGAAAGAATTTAGAAAACATTTGAAGTATTCTCTTAATTAAATCTAGCCCAAGGCATCTAATTAAAGGTGTCCGGTAATACATCTTACTATTTGTATGACTGGTTTACACGGCTAATAAAGGTAGAATTCAAAGAAAATCTACACACACACACACACACACACACACACGAGATGTCTAGTTGACTACACTACCCGTGGCTCAGTGTTACGATTGACTAATAAACCTTCTACTTAATGGTTTGTTGACATGTTTTTGAAACAAAACTAACCTGCTAATGTTTAGAGGATATAATCTGTCTGTGAGAAGGAGGTGTCCCCCCAGTTCTATTCCTTGTTTGACAAATATTCTTTAATATATTGGCTTATTTCATAATTACCCTTCAAATATATATTCATATAATAGAATGCGGTTCAATCCTGAGAGGTTGCAGAGAGTACTAATAACCGTTGCTTAGGGACGCCCGAATATACTAATCGTACATCTTTTCCGTGGAGGCTCTTTCAATGTCCCGATGAGTCGATGTTATGGTGATAGTAAATATGAGGGTGTGAAACCAGCAGAAACTCTTAACCTAACTTAAACTTAATTTTTAGCACCACGTTTTGCTACCATTAGGTTTGTATGCCTATGTACTAATTACGTTGTGTTTGGTATGAAGAAGGTTTAACGCATTAGCGTGGAGAGATAGTGGAAATCCAATTTGGAAAAACCTCCCTCAACACGCCCTATCGGGATCGAACCTCAACTTCCTCTCTTATGCAGTTTAGTCTTTTGCGTAACTAGCGCCTTAGAGCATGTGTTCAGTGAAACGGGATTTAAACATAATTAACCAGAACTTGTTTTGAAACAAAAGTATCAGCGTGGAAAAACCGCTACTGCTCTTTAGAGGGTCTGAGGGTTGTACTCTACCGGTGAGAAGAAGTCCCAATTCGGTTCTCTGTTTGACAAATATTACCTAATATTCGGGCTAATTTCTTGCCCGCGTGAACGATACTTAATTCTTCAGAGCATGAAAACAATTATGCGCGAATAAAATCCGACCTTTCTTAATGTTTGTATTTATAATAGCTATCTGCTTTTCATTGACAAAAAAAGAAGAACCTTTCTCGATAGTTAATGAATAAGTAGGTTAAAAAAGTTATAATATTATATATCTACAATTACTTATATAAATAAATGATACCGGGACTTTCTCTCACTTCTTATCTTTGTGAAGAGTAAGTGATAGGCCTGTAGAAACACTAAGTTTTGTGAAACTAAATAATATGTATTTACGGTGTTGTAGAAACACTACACCAAAGAGCATAATATATTCTGTTTCCTATTATAAGTTACTAGAAAACTATTAGCCCCCATACATTTTCACGTTTACAATACTTTCTCTTTAGCTTAGGGCATTTAGGTTTGACTATGGGCATGATGAGCTATGTGCTAATTCTTCTTTGGAGCAACTTATAAAAAAATAAACATATTTCCTATAGAACCATAGGTTGCCGATCGCTGGTCAAAGGCGTCACTCTCGCACTGCCTATGACGGGGAGCTAAGGGTTTAAATCCCGGTGGGGTGTACTGAGGGTGCTTCCACCCAAATGGTTTTCCATTCTTTTTTCACACAAATGCGGGCACTCTTCATTTACATTCAATCTTACGCTTCCTTCATACATTAGCGTAATTAGTAAATATGCGTGCTAAAAATAAAATGTCCAAAATTATGTCAAGCTAAAAAAACTAAAATAATTACAACAACATAAGGCGAGTTTTCACGATTAAATTGGTCTTGGTATTGAGTGTTTTCGACCAAGTGGTTATGACCAAGGTGGAGTGCGAAAACGAGTTTGAGATGTTTAAATAAATGGCGGTTGGGTGGAGTAAAACAGCTGCGGGCAGGAAAGTTTATATAATCCTACTACACGTACCACAAATCGACGGAAAATGAGCTTTTAAATTTTATTTTTATTTAGATTTGTGCTTATTTTGACTAGTACTTATTTACACATGTCAAACCTAAAAAATCCACAAAGTTTACGTTGAATGAAAAAATATAACTTAAGTAATGAATGTTGTTTTGAAATTAGCTGACAAATTCTAGACTCATATTCTTTAGTCTGGTCAAGGAAAGTATTACCAAACCGAGCTCTGGTATCGTCTTGGTCATAATAAACATTTCGTTAATATCGATACCAAGTCAACCGCGAAAACGCGGTTAGTCGTAAACATCGATACCAGGTCAAGCGGGGGAAACATACTCTGAAACTGACAAGATATTCGATTATGTAAATCACAGATGGCTTTTTGTCAGTCTACTTACGCATATTTGCTTGGAAACTTACAAAATATTCGATTATGTATTAGGAGAACATAGCATGCAAAGAGGTATTTACTTTTATCTATACAAATAGTACATAGTTTAAATCCCAGAAGGCTCTACCAGTGACTTAATTTCCTGGTATTATACAAACAGTACATGGCTACAGTTCCTTAAACGCACATTATATCGTGCTTTTTAAAAATCCCAGGTATAAAGCTCAGATTCAACACTTGGTACGGCAAGTCTGTCCTGAAAATACCCGTGTTTTACAATAGGCTTACACTGATGCTACAAGTACTCCTCACGGCTATATATTGTTAGATTTCAAACAAGTTACACCAGACTGGTTCAGATATAGAACCCGCACAAATGTCGGCTGCTGTGTGTACCTACCACGCAAAAGCTATAAAAACACCGACACTTCCCGCTTACAGATCATTTCATAACCATGAGTCCCTACGTGCTGAAGCAGGCCCCTTTGCTACGTGCGATGTATCGCATGAATCCACAGCAACGTGTTGCCTTGATGAAAACGGCCGACAACAAGCCGGTTGACTCTGTGACTGTTCCTACAGCACTTTAAAAGGGCAGGTACCACTGAAAAATGCGCAGAAGACAAAGTTACGTGTTCACAAGCAGGTGTTGCGCAAGCTGGTCAAATGAGGAGAGTGCTGGAAGAAAAAGAGACGACTACTCGTTCAGAAGGGAGGAGCGTTATTGCCCTTACTTTTAGCTCCCTTAATTTGTGAGGTCC
Organism: Timema douglasi; assembly: GCA_901482245.1. Lineage (NCBI taxonomy): Eukaryota > Metazoa > Arthropoda > Insecta > Phasmatodea > Timematidae > Timema > Timema douglasi. The sequence goes on from CABEEJ010000632.1 coordinate 34,045, forward strand.
TCGGTTCCTTATTCAACAAGTAAATAATGAAACACATGAAAAAGTTGATATTGGTGTCCCCGGAAACATACACAGTTACGAGCAACACCACCAACAAGTGGCATTGGCAACAAATCTAGTGGTCTCCGAGTAGGACAAGGAAATGAAAAAAATCCTCGCTTCAAAACTTGACAAGTCTAAATGGACTTTATACCAACAAGTGCTACAGCGCTATCTGCACTTTAGTCAACACCCTCCACCATCTGAAAATACCACCAACACCACCACCACCCCTGAAGTGCCTGTACTTCCCATCCCAGCTGTACTTAATACTGTACCAGCACAGGCACGTAAAAAAGCTGAACTTTTACTAGAACATATCATTTCCCGAGGCGGTATCTCTTGGGACTCAAACGGAGAAGTGAGTATCAAAGATACGCCTCTCCGTGGATCCAATATTGTGGATTTGGTCAACGATCTGGCCAGAGCAAGAAGACACAGCGAACCGGCGTGGTGGCGAGAGTTTCTCACGGCACTGCAAAATATAAACGTTCCGAAAGAGTTTATTATAAATCCGAAACGTTTGGCGCCCATTAGAGATCCGACACCCATACCACAACCACTTACACCGTCGCAACGCCCTAAGAAGAAGAAACTGATGAGGGTGGATGAAAACAGGTGGCTACCATTGAGATATTAATGGCCCATTTAGCTGACACCTACTATGACCCTTCTCATCCTGCAGGGTTTGCAGGGGCGGCATCGCTCATAAAGGCGTCCAAGAAAGATCCCGAAAAAGTACGAGAATGGTTTCGTGCGCATGCCGCTTATATCCTACACAAGCTGGTGATAAAAAAGTTTCCACGCAACAAGTACGTGGTGTCAAACATTGACGATCTCTCAACAATATGAGAAGTCTGGGAAAATACAACGACGGTGCAGTGTACTTGCTCACCGTCATCGACGTGTTTAGCAAGATGGTATGGGCGAGGACGCTTCCATCCAACATGGGGAGCGTCGTGAGAGACGCATTTCGGGACATTTTCAATTAAAGCGGCCGTAAACCTTTAATTATACAGATGGACAAGGGGACAGAGTTCACGGCACGTCTAGTCCGGAAATTTCTCAAGCAGGAAGGCGTGCATTACTACACCACTCATAATCCGGACATGAAGGCAAGCATCGTGGAACGATTCAATAGAACTCTGAAAGGACGCATGTGGCGCTACTTTACCAAAAATAACACGTATTGGTATGTGGACGTCCTCCTAGATCTAGTCGACGCTTACAACTGCACAAAACATTCCAGTATCAAGATGGTGCCCACCGACGTTTCAGAAACTAATAAGCTTCAAGTCAGAGATAATCTGTACGGCAAAAGGCGTCCAAACTCGAATAGTAAACTGAAAATAAAAGTCGATGACACGGTGCGTATTAGCAAATCCAAAATGCTGTTTGAAAAGGGCTACGTAATCAATTGGAGTGAAGAGATTTTCATAGTCAGCAGTGTCATGTTACGACAATCTGTCATCTACAGATTCACCGATCTTGCCGGCAAAGAGGTAGAGGGGACGTTTTACGAACCTGAATTGTAACGCGTACGTCTTCCCGAAACTTTTAAAATGGATAAAATACTACGTGTCAAGGGTAAAGGTGCCAGAAAGAAAGTGTACGTGCAGTGGAAAGGTTACCCCGCCAAGTTTAATTCCTGGATTCCCGCCAGTTACGTCGGCGCACTACCATGAAGGACCAGTTTTACATAACTTTGCCGAGTGACAGCTCTATGGGATATTTCCCGAAAAATACCCTCACAAATTTAACCACGCAACTTCCTTACCGTCTTACACTCGAAGGCCGGTGGGAAGTCGCTTGGCTGAATTTCAATATCCATCTTCTTTCACCACCGTACCTGAGGGTCAAAATATTTTATGGTACAACTGGGTGGACGCTAACGGCGTGGAACAAATATTCAAGGATCATATCCCTCCTGGAAACTACAGCACTATCCATGAAATGATCAAAGCTCTAAACGAAGTAGAAGCTTTTAAAGGGGATTCCGGAGTTGTATTCAAGTACACAAACCCCAACAAAAAAAGGTGGAAGTTATCTCTTCTTCACCAAATATACAGCTGCTGACTCTATCAAGCCAACTAAGTCTACAGCTCAGTTTCAATTCTCAGATTAATCTGATCAAAGTCCCAAAGTCACCGTACGCCTCCAACATTCTACTAGGCCTGCCCTCGCAAATGCACATCTACACGGATATCGTCGAATCTCAGCCCGTGGGTGACATTGTGGCACCGCTGTTACGTATTGTTGCTATCAGCAACGAAAACTATCTCTACGGCATACGTAAGACAGTTAGCTATGATCCGTTGCACTACATGCCAGTGCTTAGAAGGGAAATTGAAAGCTTGGAAATCAATATAAGAACATACACGAGTGAACCTGTACCATTGGAGTTTGAAAAGGTGTGCGTGAAACTTCATTTTCGACGCTACTCAACATGAACTGAACCAACCAAAGGGACTATGCCAACCAGCCTGGAACAGGAATATCTTCGATCTACCACGGTGTTCCCTATCAACAAGGGCATGGGATAAGAAGTTTTTTCAGCGGCCTTTTCAAAAGCGTCTTACCGTTGCTGAGAAGTGGCGCTAAAGCCATAGGAAAACAGGCGCTTCATACGGGTATCGACGTGCTCTCAGACGTTGCCAATCAACGGCGTCCTTCCAAAGAGGCCCTACGGCAACGTGTCTGCGAGGCTGGAAACAACCTGAAACGTAAGGCTGAACAGAAGATCAACACGCTGATGACCAGTTCAGCCTATAAAGGGCATCGTAAGAAGCAACGACGTCAGTCTTCTGTCGTCGCCCGACGTAAAAAGGTCACAAAAGAAGCTATGGATAGTTTCAGTTAAAATGTCGTTTATACACCCCCAGTCCTGCGAGTGTGCCAACAGTGAACTCGATTTCTTTTCCATGCCACCCACTCAAACCAGTTTTGAAAGTGGGCAATGGCTCCAGTACAAACCTGTATCGTCCCTCACCAATGATTCACCCATCGAATTTACCATTACTGGCCAAGGCCAGTTCTATATTGATCTTTCACAGAATATGCTCTATCTCAGGGCGGCCATCATGAAACCCGATGGTGGCGCTTTCACAAAGGTGGATCAGATCGCTCCCGTCAACAACTGGTTGCATTCGCTATTCACACAGGTGGATGTGTTTTTAAACCAAAAACTAGTCCCACCGCCCAGCAACACGTATGTCTATAGAGCGTACATTGAGACGCTGCTCAAATACAACAGTGAAGACAAAAGAACGCATTTGACTTGCGGTCTGTGGTTTGCAGACACCCCCGGAACCTTTGAGGAGGCTAACGCCGGCAACAAAGGATTTGAGGCCCGTCGCAGTCTCCCCACAAAAAGTAAGACGGTGGATCTTTTGGAGTATCTACACGGTGACGTGTTTAACCAAGAGAAATACCTTTTGAGCGGCACTGAATTCAGAGTCAGGTTGGTCCGTTCCCGAGACGGGTTTAGTCTTATAGCAGTCCCTAAACTCCCTCACTTTAAGGTTCACATCGTTGAAGCTGGCCTTCTAGTGCGACATGTCAAAGTAGCACCTTCTATATTGTTGGCACATGCCAAAGCATTAAACGCCAGTCCCGCAAAGTATCCCATCACCCGTGTGGAAGTAAAAACACTCACTATTCCTACGGGCGTGCAAGGGAAATCACTGAACAACGTATTCACCGGGCAGTTACCCAAACGGTGCATCGTGGGATTTGTATCAAACGTGGCGTTCAACGGAGACGCCACCAAGAACCCGTTCAACTTTCAAACCTATGGCATGAACCATTTCTCGCTGTACGTTGACGGAGAACAAGTACCGTCGAAACCGCTACAGCCCGATTTTTCAAACGGACACTATGTCATGTCCTACCACACACTGCTTTCTGGAACGGGTATCCATTTCATGAACAAAGGTAGTGACATCACACGAGAAGCCTTCCCCAATGTATATCATCTCATGGCTTTCGATCTCAAACCTAATCTGTCCATCCACATGACATCGCATTGGAATTTGACGAGGCACGGTTCTCTGAGCATCGAAGTGAGCTTCACCAAAGCTTTCAGCGAGACCATCAACTGTATCATGTACGGAGAGTTTGCCAACATCATCACCATTGACAAGGACAGAAACGTCGTGACCGATTATGGAAGTTAATTTAAACGGCTTCCCGCCCCTTACTCCCTCATTTAAGTCATGGACGTCATTGTGGATTTTCAGAGCTTCATCAACGACAACAAAGAGTTTATCATCAAGGAACTGTGTTTTATCTGTATGCGGCACATTACTTCAACATTGGGTATTAAAACCCCCATACGCTATCGAGGAACTTTCCACCGATGCCAGAAAGAAAGCCGACTATATAGTCAACAATCTGCACGGTATCACAATGGGATAGCGGTGATGTGGATTACAGCCGCTTGAATCCCTCATCTCCCGTGCCTCAAAGCGTGCAGAAACCGTCTGCGTCAAGAGGGTCGAAAAGAAAAAGTTTCTAGTCAAATACACGTCTACATCCATCGTAGATCTGTATGACAGAGGTTGTTCGTCACTGAAAACACTTAAATTGGGCCGCACCATGTGCATGGTACATAGTTCTGTATGGAATTTCTGTTCGGCCTCTATTGTCTGGGGACTTTGAGATTGGATGATTGAAGATGGACACGCACACCATAAGACGTGTGCTGAAAACAAGCTCGTGGTTCCGTTTTGTACGGTTGGGTGTTTTCTCTGCTGATCAACTACCCGCTAGAATAGCGCGACCTGCCGCTCTAGTCATCAACACCGAGACACACACCAATCCTGGGACGCATTGGGTCGCCATCTTTATCGCACGTCCCATAGCACGCTACAACTTCAAAGCATAGCATCAGACGTTTGTGGCAATTACTGTCTCATGTACCTTCTCTATCGTACCCAGAACATCCCGATGAATTCTTTACAAAGCCTATTCTCGCCCACCAATCATACAGCCAACGACGCTAAGAGTGTGAGATATTACAATAGGTTTTTCCAAGACTGTAGGGGCATGCCACCCTTCAAGAGACCGTGTCCAAGTGGCGTGCGCCTATAAAAGGGGCGTCCCGGTGGTGTGCCGGCCATAACCGCTAAATAGCATGGAAGGTCAAGACGTTTGCGCCAGCAAAGCTAAGCCAGTAAAGCCGCTCGCCGTCACCAGTATTTTCAACACATTGTTCCCGCTGGATGGAGTCGACGCCAAGCGGGTCATCGTTGGCATGAGCGTCAAGAACAACTTTACGCCATTGTACAGCTAGAAAAATGCGGTGGGAATTGCGCTGTGTTTAACCGTACAGAGTGGCAAGAACTGGGCAGCTACAAGTAGGTCATATCAAAATTTTTCACCAACACGCAACCTCCTCAGAAGATTGGTTTGACTAATCATGAAATCTCTATGAGACGCATGTGCGGTGACCGTATGGTCGTCATCAACGAGAAACAAGACGCTGTAATCAAACGGGTCGCCTATCTATCACTTAGCTGGGCGCGTCTTTGTGAGGTGTGGGACCTCAGCGACGTCGCCGTCGACTGACGGGACATGTGGTCGACACCCGTCGCACGCTATTGCAATGATTTGATCAACACACTCGTCGTGGATGTATGCGACACGCTAACAGAATCGGGGGGTGTCATCGACCTAGAACAGCTCACGGTGGAAACGCACATCAAAAACCTGGACCTTATCAGTGCTACCTACTATACACGTCAAGTCGTTGGTTTGGACTATTACATGCTGGATTTTGAACTAAAAACAATTTTACTAACGCATCTAAGAGACCCGGTAGAAAAACGTATGAACGAATATATGCGTCATTCCCTGTAAAAATGTATAATTGTGATGTTTAATAAATATATATTTTGGTAATATCTGTGTTTTATTTACTGATTGTCCCTTACGAGTCCAAAATGGTCTTTTCTGCCCACCATCCTGGCGCCAGGGAAAACCCGTTCCCCAAGTCAATGACCTCAATATCTATTCTTGTCTCAACTCATCTTGTAGGGCCGACATACCGGCGCCAGGGAAAACCCAGTTTGCCGAGGTCACGATCTATTCTTGTCTTGTCGACCCACCAGACTGGCGCCAGGGTTGTGACCCATACCTCTAAGGAGGAGGGTGTCTCAAGGTAGGGGAACCATTATCACACTCTACTCCCGACAGCCATATCGCGAGGTTCGTGCTGCTTGTTCCGGGACAGTCCATTGTGGTGGAAGAATCAATGTTCATTCTAGGCCTGTCAGACGTAGCGCGAGCTTCGTGCCAATCCCACCTGCCGAAACGTCAAGGACTGTATGCCCATAAATAAACTACAACACCTCTATCCTACCAATTAATTAATTAACAATCATTAATAATTAATCATCAAGAACCAACATGTCCGGGGTTGGTAGGCGAGGGAGCTGTAGGGGGAGGGTTGTAGGGGAGGGGGAGAAGGGGAAGAGGGAGGACGTAATCAGAACCTGGGAAATGAGGTCAGGAGAAGGGGTGGAGGGTGGTAGGGGGTGGGGGAATAACGGTAAATCAAACGGAACATCACAATACTATTTAGAGGTGTGACGTAGTGGAGCGAGACATCACCCTAGTTACTGGCATATATTCGCTTAATTCACAATACAAGCTACTTCGAACAGATCTCCCCTAATTTAAAAAGCTTGAATGGCTACGACTAAATGAATGACGCTCATTTCTCTCTGATACTTTAGTCTTAAAAATTCTTAACTCATCTTTCCCTGAGTATCTCTTATCCCGGTTTCAGTTCTTGAAAAAACAACATCTGTTCAATACCCGTGCTAGTGATTCTTCCGTTCTCTGTACACCCCTTACACAAATCCCTGTCCCACTTCCAGTCCTAATTTAGTCCTACTCCTAGTCTTAGTCCTACTCCCAGTCTTAGTCCTACCCCCAGTCTCAGTTCTACTCCCAGTCTCAGTCCTACTCCCAGTCTCAGTCCTACTCCCAGTCTCAGTCCTACCTCCAGTCCTACTACCGGTCCTATTCTGAGTCCTATTCTGCACTAACATCACAGCCATGGAATGAGCTACTTGCTACCATCATAAATTTGACTACACACAACCTTCATTTACAAAATAAGAACTTATATTATCTTAGAGATTTTCTCTTGAGTAGTTATGAAGCCAAACTATATATGTGTATGTGTTTGGGTTTCCTAAAACTAATTGGTTATGATCATATACATTTATCTACATGGCGTAGTATAAATTAAAGATTTGTTTCATTAATATTTTAATTTATTAATTTCTTATCTTTTATCAAAAAGATAATCTTTAACCAGGTTAAATGTAAGACAAGGTGTAAAACCTTAACTTCTCCAGAATAACTAAATACGTTTAAATAAAATAAATAAAAGCCATGGCCATACAGTTGTAGGGCTCTTACTTTGGCTTGTCCAAGGGCTCCGGCTCAGCCCTCCCAAGGCCTACCGGATTATCCTCTGCTTCCTCCCTCGTCATCAGTTGCAGCTCCAACTCAGCTTTACCCTGTCATTACAAAAACAGTCATAATAACATCTGCTTTACCATGTAATTACAATAATATTCATAATAAGAACTGCTTAACCCTATCATTACAATATCAGTCATAATAAATACTGCTTCACACTGTAATTACAACAACAGTCATAATCAGGGCTGCTTCACACTGCCATTACAATATCAGTCATAATAAGGGTTACTTCCCCCTGTCATTACAATAACAGTCATAATAAAGGCTACTTCACACTGTAATTACACTAACAGTCACAATAAGTAAGGGCTGCTTCCCCCTGTCATTACAATAACAGTCCTAATAAGGGCTGCTCCACCCTGTAACCCTCACCGCCAAAGCCCGTTCTCCCGTCTTCTCGTTAACGCCCTCAAAGGGCCACCATCCCTTTGTCCTCTTGATCTTGAACAGGTTGAACGTTGGGGCATCCGGCGCCATCACGTCTAGTGTGCAGTGTTTGGGGGACTTTGCCCCCCTCGGCAGTCGGAGAAGGTTCAGAACCAAGGACCCTGGAAACAAGAGCACTATTGATGTCTCCGTATTTTAGAAATGTGGCGAATAGTTGTTACTGCATACAGTACATTGTTACCCATCAACGAGAACACCTCTGTGTATTATACGTCTCACACAACCGCCTTCGGATTAAATCCTGGTCCAGTGGAGTAATACCTTTGTGGGGTTTCAATTCTCTTTCAAATAAAATGCTCCGACACTTAGTTAAAATCAGCCCCCCTACTCTATTTAATTATAATTCTTATTTTACGCCGTTAATAGCCAATAAAATGACATAAAAAACCTTAAAGTTGTTTAAATTTTATTCCCCATTGATGGGCACGCGGACTAAACTTTAGGATCATTTAGTCTTATTTTATGACGATCGGGAGGTTTGATTTTTAGCTATGACCGGGTGTAATAAGGTGTATTTCCTTAAATGTCGCTCACTCTTCCGACATACAAGTTCTGGTACATTTCTTCTAAGTTTCAACTTCCTCACCGAGGTAATCATCCTTGGAGATGAGGTCGTTGTCCCAGGCCTGCAGGGTCAGCTGGCAAGGTAACTTGTACCTGGTCTTGTCTCTGGCGAACGTCGAGTCTTTCTTCAGGTACTCGATCTTCCCTTCCGTCGACAGAAAGGAGAAGGGGAACACGAACCTGTAGTTGAAGTTCCCTTCCCCTGTGAGAGACCGGTAGTGCACGTCTGTGTTTTGCGCCTGTTTCTTCTCAGTGATCCATCTGCAGGATGAGATCTATATCTAGGGTACTATGATCTGCAGGACAAGATCTAGATCTAGGGCAATATGATATGCAGGATGAAATCTAGATCTAGAGTAATGTGATATGCAGGATGAGATCTAGATCTAGAGTTATATAATCTGCAGGAGGAGATCTAGAGTAATATGATCTGCATGACAAGATCTAGGGTAATATGATCTGCAGGACAAGATCTAGAGTAATATGATATTCATGACATGATCTAGGGTAATATGAAATGCAGGATGAGATATAGAGTTATATGATCTGCAGTAGGAGATCTAAATCTAGGTTAATATGATCTGCATGACAAGATCTAGGGTAATATGATCTGCAGGACAAGATCTAGAGTAATATGATCTGCATGACAAGATCTAGGGTAATATGATCTGCAGTAGGAGATCTAAATATAGGTTAATATGATCTGCAGGACAAGATCTAGATCTAGAGTTATATGATATGAATGGTGAGATCTATATCTAAATCCAGCGTATTATGATCTGCAGGACGAGATATATATCTATAGTAAAATGATCTTCAGGAATAGATTTAGATCTAGAGTAATCCAATCTGCAGGACGATACCTAGATCTATAGTAATATGATCTGCAAGCGATACCTAGATTTTCAGTAATATCTGCAGGAAGATATTTCAACCTAGAGTAATAATGCTATGCAGGACGAGATCTAGATATACAGAGAAATATGATTTGCAGTCAGAAGTTATGATTCTCACAAGGTCGACAGGCTTATGGGCCAATCATGTGCCTTACAAGCTTTAACCACCCCTTTTAATAGCCCTTTTTTTATCAACAAAATATTTAAAAAAAAACAGCATGTGGATAGAAAATTAATGTGTTGAAGGTTTAATTCTTTTGACTAAAATTAAAACAAATTGTATTAAAACCTGTGCTTTATATCGTCGCACCATTAGAAAATGCATTTAAGGAAGGAAGAATAATCCAGAGCACTGACGATTCTTGGAAAGCTCAGTGGTAAAGAATTAGCGTGCAAAGCCAAAGGTTACTGGTTCGATTCCCGTGTCCAGGTATCATATTTCAATCTCTTTAAATTATATGCTGCATTCAAAAATAAGAAATGTAAGTGCATATTGTAATGATAGTGAAACTGCACTAAATGTCCGATCGGCCATTCTATCCTGTAACACACAATAGGGAGATATTGGAATTACTAGTAACTTAAACTCGATAAGTTCCTGAACAAAATAACATTATCCACACATTTTAATATGTTGACCGAAGACTATCTATTTCCAAATTTCCATACAAAGGTGAGGGTGCAGGGAACACAAGAAAAGATCTGTATTTTTTGGAGTTTTTCCATATTTTTTAAAAATAAAATAAATATTACTCCAGTACAAACATATAATTTAATTTTCTTCCCATGTTTACCTCAATATTTCTTGAATATCTGTCATGGATGTCCTGAAATTGAATGACAAATTTTTCTCTTCATTTAAAAAGTTTGTCATCTATTGCCGCTATGCTCATGACGTCATGACAGATATATTCAACAACTGTTGATACCACCGACTGAAGAAAATTAAACTATGTTTTCATTGAAGCAATATTTTATTTATTTTGACCAAAAAAAGGTTTTGATATAAATCTTTTAAAAAAACACACTTGCCTTTTCTCGCGTTTCCTACAGCCCCACCTTAAAATATTCTTGATGCAAAACCAAAATAATCTTGTCAAGAAAAAGAGTGCGTCGGTATTCATGGGAAGTTAGGTCGTTGGAATTTACAATACTTCTATCTGGACGGGCTCCTTGTTTTAGTTGATTAAAAAGGTTCGTACACGCGTTCCAATGATGGCCGATCAAGTTACCCCTTGACAAAGATGTCCGATATCCTGTGTCCTGTGAGGAAGTCGTGTTCCTGCAGCACAACATCCTGTGTGTTCCAGACGATGACCCTCAGCTCGTACTTGACGGGTTGTCTAGGGGTGATGTTCACGGAGGGAGGGAAGTTGTCGTCATCGGGAAACATGTCCACCCACAGCTCCACCCTGCCCTGGTCACCACCAGATAACAAGAGAAGATTATGACGGTTTACCACAGAAACAGCCCTGGTACTGGAATGACATTTAATTAAGGAAAAAATAACAAACTGTACACGAGAGTCGACCCCGGGGTCTTTGACTTGGCGCACCAGTACTATATCACTGAGCCATCCTGGTTCGTCACGTATCCAGGACCCCTTACGATCAGTTGCAAGAGTTTCAATAGCTAGAACATTCGCGCGAAAAGCCAAAGATCATAGTCTGGATTCCCATATAAAGGTTGTCATTATTCACTCATTGAATTATCATCAAGTTCAGTTGAATGCTATAAATCACACGTGCATTTGTTTGACAGCTAATTAACACCTGATTGGCAGCAGAGTGGCATTGGATTGACGCTTGATATATATGTTGTGCGTCTGAGCTATATCATTCGTAGCCCAGTAGTGGCAAGATTAGCTAGTACTGATGTACCGTTGCCCATAGGAGGCTTGAATGTACTGATCGTACATATTTTCCGTGGAAGGTCTTTCCATGCCCCGATGAGATGTGCTGAGCGTGATAGTGAGTATGAGGGTGTGGAACCAGCGGAAACACTTAAACCTGACTTAAACTTAAATAACCAACCCCTGGGGTTATTCCCGTTTCAGGAAAAATACCCAAGGTGCCAGCCGGGAATCTAACCTGGAACCCCTAGGCTCGTAGCCAGGTGCACTAGCCACTACACCACGGGGGTGGTTACTGAAAGTACTGAGGAGGGTTATTACTAAATTGTTTCTCGCCCTAAGTAGTTTTACAAATATTTACACTTGAATACTAAAACAGGTTTATGAGCTGTAGACGAGAGTCTTGCAAATGTTTTACACGTGGTGTTTTCTTTTGTAATGTTTCCTCAATATATTCCAACAACCGGCCCCGTGGTGTACTGGTCAGTACACCTGTCTACGAGTTTAGGGGCCACGGGCTAGATTCCCGGCTGGTACCTTGGTTATCTTTCTATTAAAGGGAATGATCCCAACGGTCCCCAGGGGTTGGTAAGTTAGGTAAAGACTCACTCCTGGCTCCACACTTCCATATTCACTATCATCACATCACCTCTTTGTGGGTACGACGTGTGGACAACCTCCAGAGGTGTACCCTGGGTAACATTCTATACCAGCCGAGCTAATAGTCTACTTATAGGGGACTGAACTGGTCAGTAATGTCACACGATTAAAATAAAAATCACACACATATATATATATATATAAATATATATATATATATACATATAAATAATTATATACACCATTAAACAAATATACAGTCATTCATTCCCGTCTCTAGAAAACTGCATCATGACAATAAAGTTGGACCCGTGACAAATATTCTGAAGTCCAGAATCTAAATATAGCGGACCTTCTTTCGAAAATGTATTTATTTACGTGTGTTCTAGAAAATACTGAGGTTGTTATTACAAAACTGATATTTTCGTTTGTGTTGTCAAAATAGCTTATTTGTTCATTTTACAAAACTATTAAAGAGTTCACACATAAACTTACATTCCCCAAGGTTTCAACTGGATTACCTGTTCGATGCCAGGTTTGTCCGGGTGGTACAAAGTACGCGTTTCCACGTGCTCGGGCACGAGTTTGAATCCGACCAAGGGCACTTCCTGCCATCGGCTCAAGGCCATCAACGCCAACTCTTCTTTCTTTTCTAAAGATGAGAAATAAATTGTTACGTTGTGTCATTTTTACGGCTTGGAGACATTTAAATGGCACTTTAATTGGTGAAATAAATGTGTGGGGTTCACAGAATCTAGGTAAAATATATACCAGTATGATGCTATATTCTGAAAACATCAATTTGAATTATCTAATTTTATTTAACTTTCCTTTCTCTAGTAAATAATAAAATATTATAAATATAATATTCATAATGTACCAGTATGATATGTATACCGAATGGTCTAACGCACTATTCTCCCATTAGACTAAAATTCCGATGACGATGAGATCAAAGTTCGAACCTCACCCAGTCACCCCGAGGGTAGTTTTCAAAATGGTTAACCACTCTTCCTCCAAACAAATGAGGATGCACTTCCTCTAAATATACCCTTCCTCATCTCTGAAACAATTAACGTAATTAGTACATAAGCGTATAACCCGAACGGGTAGTAATATAAATTATATATGCATATATAATATATGTATGCATATTTAGCACCACGTCTTACTACCCGTTCAGGTTATAAACTTGTGTACTAATTACGCTAATTGTTTCAGAGATGAGGAAGGCTATATTTAGAGGAAGTGTATCCTCATTTTCTTGGCGGAAGAGTGTAAAATCATTTTGGAAAAAATCCTCAATACACCCGACAGAGATTTGAACCTCAACCTCAACCTCATCGTATCAGTCTAGTCTACTGCGGGAGTTGCGCGTTAGACCATGCGACCACCGAAGCGGGTCAGTATGATATTAAGTTCCGCCAGTATCAATCTGAATTATCTTATTTTAATTCACTTTTCTATTAGTACCATATCTCTAATACAATCATAATAACGAAGACAAGTAAGAGTCGAGGCCTAAAAAAAGTCGTTCCCATTATCAAGTAATGCGCTCGAACCACAAATATTTATTAAAAGTTTCTCCAAGCAGGTGTAGGGATTGGAACTCACGTTCGTCAGGCCCCTTCTGAGACTCTGCGGGGTGATTCCGTTCCCAGGGACCGACCACGACGCAGTCTTCCAGGTACGTAGGTCCTTGTACCTTATATTCCCTGCAGAGGTTTTCCAGGATCTGGGAAGGGGTTTGTGAGTCCCTCCACTTCCTATAACCTTCCCTGTAACGTGTCTCTGGTTATTACTAGAGGTGTGTCTTATGTTTGTGCCAGACTACTGTCAGAACGAGCTAGGGGCCCAACATTGATAGCATTTTAATTCATTACTAGGGCTATTTTTTTTTTTACAAAAGTGACAGTAATTGTAGATCACACGACTTGACGTATGGATGTATTAAAGTAGTTTTATTAACCTTAGTAAATATCAAATACTGCTATTTCTATCTGTCCCTACTTTAGCCGGTGCTCCTGGGAAAATATTCATCGAACCAGAGACTTGTAACTTTATTATTCTGTTAGTTTATTACTGTCCAGTTCGTGTAACTGGGTTAGTTTAAATTTACACACGCCTGACTCTAACCTGGGGCTTACTCCATGAAAATGTAATATTCTATTCTCTATGAAGGTGGATGACGATGCAGACTCTTGGCCGTCTCCTTAGTCAGACAATATCCTTATTCTATACCAGAGGTGCCCAACATACGGACCGCGGACCGGGTTTTCTCCGACCCGTGTACGATAAATACAACGTGAACTTTATTTTAGTGGTTTATATGTTGGATTGATTATTCTACTCATGTATCACGTCTTAAAGACGCTACATAAGGGTAAGATTAACTATCAAGACCAATTCTTTATAACCGGCTGATCTAGTCCAAACTCCTTCTCTTTTAGTTTTGTTATAAATGCAAAGCCTACATTTCCCACATCGCTGGACATCTTGTTCCTATCATGGAACACATGTTCAGGAGCTTTGTGTGATAGTAGAATTTTATACATCGCTATACATCTTGTTCCTATCATGGAACAAATGATCAGGAGCTTTGTGTGATAGTAGAATTTCATACATCGCTAGACATCTTGTTCCTATCATGGAACAAATGTTCAGGAGCTTTGTGTAATAGTAGAATTTCATACATCGCTGGACATCTTGTTCCTATCATGGAACACATGTTCAGGAGCTTTGTGTGATAGTAGAATTTCATACATAGCTGGACATCTTGTTCCTATCATGGAACACATGTTCAGGAGCTTTGTGTGATAGTAGAATTTCATACATCGCTGGACATCTTGTTCCTATCATGGAACACATGTTCAGGAGCTTTGTGTGATAGTAGAATTTCATTCTTTCACATTCCAAAGGGGATTATGACCAGCCTCTCCCTCTATTCCCACCGTTACAAGAATTGAATACCAGTGTTGTGGTGTACTCACAGTTTGAATTGTGTGAAGTCTGTTTACCATTGCTTTTTACCAGAATGAGAGTCGAAAAATCGTATGTTTAGGCTTTTGGATGCCAACACTTGTAAATTATCACTGTTTTGTTTTAAATGAAAGGTTGTTTAGTTACATGTTAAGTTTTCTCACACTATTTCACTAATTTTAATAATTTCTTTTTACTCAATCCGAAACAATACTTTAAACATAATTAATAGTACTTATTTTTTGTTTTGGAATTTTATCTATGTGTTAAAGATAAAATACTTATAATTTTGCTATAAATAATAAATTATTTGATCGTATTTTGAAATGTTTAACTGAATAAAATATTTGTATCCACTGCGAGAATGCACTTGTTTCCGTTATGTTCAGTCACATTATTTAAATTCGTCGGTCGCCATTTTGAAGCTATATTTATTAATTTTTTTTTAAAGGTCTGGGAATAATTTTTTTAAGTGGAAATAAACGATAAATAAGCTTTATGCCCGATCTCAAATAAATATAAATAATATTGGCCAAAATTACTATGGTTAACTGTAACATTCATACAATAGCATATGTTTTCATTACAGCTATCCAAAGTGACAGATGTCAGCTGTTGGCGTAAGGATACATTAGGGACTATTTCTAGTAACTTTTGTGAGCTTTCATCCCAGAAAACTCGGGTAGTGAATGTATTTTATTTAGTCGTGGCTTTTATAGCTCGAAGAAAATATCAGCATGGTGAGTATTTTTTTCAAATGCCAGTTTATAGGATATCATGTCTCTTTCAAACCGTAGAAAAGTAGATAGCGATTGTCTTCTTTTTAGTGAAAAGTCTCGGGAGGATTGTTTTGTACCGCACCATTCTCACTCTATTTAGTTACGGCCACAATAGACTAAAAGAGAGGACAAAAACTAAGGAAATAACAATATTAAAAAGTAAAACATTTGCAGGTTAAAGAAATATTTGAATTATTTATTCAAAGTAACAAACGGTGTTAAAACAACAAGTTGCTTGGCCTTACAGGTCTTACTGAAGTGTGTTTGAAAACAAATAAAACATAGTAATTTATTACATGCGCAGTACGTTTCAAAATTTTAAGGAATATAATTTAAACTCGTCAAGAAGATACCAATGAAATAAACAAAATAGTTGCTATTATTTAAATAAACTTTTCTAAATGATATACAAGCTTCTAATTCACTAGAGTGAATTAAGATAAAACCAAATTAGGATCAAAAGTTTAAATTATTAAATATTACAAAGATTGCAAAGAGCTCTTTTAAATGGATTACAACGCATCAGATTCACATCAGTAAATATAGACTAAACAGTTTTAAATTTAGGGAATAAATTTAACTATCGTACCAGATATTTACTTAAAGTTTTAACTCCTAAAACGTATACAAGATCACAAAGAGTTTAATGACCCTTTTTTAAATGGTTCATAACGCGTTAGATTCACACCAGTGAATAAAGACTAAACAGTTTTAAATTAATGTAATAAATTTAAATTTAAATATTGCACCAGATATTTACTTATAGCACAAAGGTTTGACCTCCCGACTAAACTCAAACCTTCGCAGGACAATTACCCTCATCACTTTTAAAGAATTAAACAAAATTCCTACATTTAAATATTTAATATTAAAATATTAAAAGTTACGTCACAGAACTAGTAATTTTGCCTAAGAGAATCTGAGAATATTACAGTCAAAACCATATTAATCAACACTAATAAGTTACTTTACATTTACTTCAAAGTAAAGAAGTCTACAAAATAACCAATAAAAGAACAATTTAAAGATTTTAAATTACTGATAACCACAAAAGCAAAATTTTAATATTTATCCTAAACATTGCAAGACACAAAAAAGAACCAAATAATGTGGCTACCTATTATTTAAACCAATAAAATACAAAGATACTAGTACCTAAGTGGCAACAAGAAATATTAAGTGCTCCATAACAGAATTTACGTTTAAAAATAAAAGTGTTTAGCAAAACATTAACGATGCCTACACTGACAGATTTCCATAACAAACTAAACCAAAGTATTTTAAGAAATTAAAACCCATCACAGCAATTTATAGATTTCAAACGAAGATATTATTATAGGCCATCCTGGCTAGGTAATGTCCTAGTCCTGAACAGGACTTCTCGTGGAAGTGGCGAATATAATAGTTATTGATATTGTCTGTGGTCCCTCGTTATATAGGTCTAGTTGCATAGTGGGAAGGTGGGAGTTCTTCTTTGTTATTATGTCACTCGCTAACATCAGGTTGAAAGGCTACGTTGTTTTCACCACGTAGGCCGGGTTCTTGTTGTCTTGATCATCCGGCGCTGCATTAGACTAGTTACCAAAACACGAACTACTAGACACAAGACGAGTAGAGCTATGCCTGTTTGATCACGTATGCCATCCATGTGTCCAAAAATATTAGTGGTCTTCTAATAGTACAGTACGGGCCAATTAAAGCATTGCTGGCTTTCTTCGTTGGAACATCAGGGTGCTGCACAATTTATAGCGTGTTTTGGATTTCTCTTCATTCTAGCATTAGTGGTGAGCAGGCTGGACTTGCAAGTTGTTCTACACCAAACAGATATACGCGTGAGTAGAGGACTATATTTGACATGGTAAGATTGCGATGTTTAATAATGCTGGATGTCTATGAGTACAAGATTATTTGGGGTAGTATCTTAAAAGGCTGGCTGGTCCTATTGGTATTTAATATTGTAGGATGTCTATGAATATTAGCTTGTTTAGGGGCAGGTAGTAACATTCTCACATTAGCAGTCCACGCTAATGTTACAATTTTTGTATTGTTAATACAAATCGGAAAATCTCGTGGATTTTTCTAAGTGTCTTAGCGGTGAAAAACTCCCAGCTTTATTAAAATTAGCAATTAAATATTTGTACGCGTTTGGTAGTAATTAAATTTGCGAAAAAAAGGTCTTAAAGAACGAAGATAATATAGAATCCAAGTAGAGCTACCGCTTCACAGATGAACATCTGTAAGCAGTACTACGACTATACGTATCCAAACTTACTCCAGACATAAAAACACTGTCGATTGAAATGAAAGCTCAGATATTCCACTAAATTGGCGAGTTCGTACACATAGTGTATATAACGATTAAATAAACTTATGTTTTATTATTGATAAAAGTATGTTTACTAAATTATTTAAGATAAATTTAGTTAAAATAATGTATTGAAGTGTTTCAGGGCTGTTAGGAATCGAATGTACGAGTACAAAACAGTAATTACTATGTATGCTGTTGAGTGAACAAGAAGACTTAAATACAGGCACATAATATTGAAGCATGAACTTTATATATATGTGTGTGTGTGTGTGTGTGTGTGTGTGTGTGTGTGTGTGTGACGCAGCACGGGAAAAGGGACCTTGTCTTTACCCAGGTCAGTTTTGAGTTATTTGTATCACTGGAAAGAACACAAATTACTAAATAATGTGATGTAAAATATGTAAACATATTCCAAGAATTGAGAAATCTATTGCCATTTGAACCAGAAAATTGAAAAAAAGTGCGTTTTGAGAAAACAGGGGTTAAAGTTTGGCATTATTTAAAGATGAATACCAAAATGCTTTCTCTGCTATCTATGATATAAAATATGAACTAAATCCTATTACTAGTTGTTCTAAGAGCATGTAGGTAGCGTTTGCTACAATAACGTTAAAAAAATAAATTTTGATCTGGATCACTATTATCAGCTGTCCTGAAATATTTGTTCGGTGAAGATAAGCTTCCTTTTCCCATGACGTGTTACAAACATATATGTGTGTGTTATCCGGCCCATGAATAATTTAAGTTGGGCACCTCTGGTCTATACAACGTTAAGTATCTGACGGACGTATGAGACTTTCCTTTTGGGATACACGCATTTTAATTACGATAATAGGGTTGGTATGAGAAAGGTGAAATCAAAATAAACTTCACCTGTATTTGCCTTGAAGGAAATTGTAAAATCTGCGTGCCCACGGCTACTAAACTTTGCCCGAGGTGCATACTCACCTCTCGTATTTATCAGAAATACCGCAGACCGCCCTGTGTTTGCTGTACCACCGATTTTCCAAGTCAATCTTGGTCTCGCCGATCAAGTCGTCTGAGCTGTACTTATCGTAATCCATGACCGTGACAGTCAGCTGATAGTCCAACGGGAATGTCGCCTTTAGCTCGAAGAGCCTGTCACACACAGCAGCATGGCACAAAGACAGTGACGATATTTGTTGAAATCATGAAGGACACGTGCTTCCCTGTCATTGGTCGTATCATAACGAATGTTAACTGGCACAACATTATCTCAAGGTTCAAACAGCTCTTGTTATCATTCGTGATACAGACTTAGTCTCAGGTCAACTTTTTAACAGTATAGAAATGGTCTTACAAACATGGTTTAGATTGTGATTTTCTCATCCTCTCCCCCCGTTAATGTATGTAGAAAAATACCATTCCCTGCAATCGATATTACTTTTAAACATATTTAAAAATTTGATTTAGATAATTTGTGGGATTTGGGAGGGTTGTTACAACTTTGTAGCATTGATGTCTTAAGATCCTTTAGTAAATGTAACTAACATCAGTAAACATCTGGAGGGTAACAACAGAGTCGGCACATACAAGAATATGTCTTAACTGATCTCGTGTTGAGGGCTCCCAGAAGGGGGGGGGGAGTAGTCCCTTGATATTCATATGAGGGCACATGCCCCAATTGTTTGAGTTGGGGCTCTCAGAAAGGGGAGGGGATAGTCCCCTGGTGTCCATCCGTTCAAATCAGGGCCCAAATACCCACTCACTTGCTGAAGGTGGGAGGAGAGGGTAATCCCCTAACATTCTGCCGAGAGTCAATGCCCCATATGTCCGAGTCAGGGCTCAGTTACCCACTCACTTGCCGAAGGTGGGGTCCAATGACCGTGCCACGTAACTGTCCCTGTCTTTGATCGTGTTCTTGCTGGAGGTTCCAACAACCAGGTAAGGGTCGGACCTCCCAGTCACATCCATGACAGGTAACCCCAAGGCTCGGATGACGTACACCCTCACTTTCACCGTCAGAGGCTTATTCCCGGGGTAGTTTTGAAACAACCCTCTCTCGGCGTTTAGGCCACACTCGGTGACAAGATTCTTGTTTTCTGGTGGAGGCCATCGGTAGATTTTTATCGCACCCTGAGAAATAAATAAGTCAAGGTCATAAAATGGCTTAACACTAAATGGAAGTGACATGTTTTAAGAACATACATTTCTGGAAAAAGGACTATAAATTAATTCAACGTAATCTTCAGGCTTATAATAGTCTGAAATATGTTACGTATTTCATTTCCCTGGATATCTGATGTTTTTTCATGACCTGAGTTTTTTCCGCCTCCTGCTAATTAGTGTATCACAAGTGAGGGTGGGGTGGGGGTTTCTAATTGGTCCATACTATGGCCATATGGCTCTATGCTTGACTTTGTTATATTGAAGGCATCTCATTTCATCAATAAAACTCATGATACTATGTTCACATGCTTTGAAGTCCATTAGTATAAATTAAGACAATGTTATATTCTTTCAATAGGGGAATGAACTTTTAAGTCAGCCCATATTATTAAAATCGAATTTGATTGTTGTTTCATATTTTGTTAAATAATTTTCGAGTTGAGCATAGCTACTGAGTTAAAAAAAATGATTAAAGATTTTTTCACTATTTGTACCTTGAATTTTCCAGCAATGTTTCCTTTACTGATTTGATCTTCCACTTGTGTCCCTCGGTATAAGTTGAAGGTCGTTAGACGGTCTGAGAACCCGCTGAACTCTGACTGGGCTTCCAGGTCATTTGGGTAGATCTGGACCATATTAAACATAGTACAGGGCTGTATCATCATTGAGATATTCACACTTTATAGAATAATCATTATAAGAACAAATAATAATTTGCATGTTATTGTTCTATCCTAGTCTGAATACGTATCAACATCAAAGGTTCGACTTACTTTGATCATTATCTTGTGTTTGGTTCTCCTCACAAATTTATGTTTTGAATCTCTGGACTTTTTCCAAAGGAGATTTATCTTTTCATCTTTTGGTTTGTCCTCTGGTTTCTCTCGTTCGGCTGTCTGAAAGAATGGTTGGTCCAAGCTCAAAACAGACCATCAGGTAATACAAGAGTTGGTCTTCATGGTTACCAACTGTACTCACCACTTCCATCGCCTCCAAGGTTCTGAAGTACTTGCTCCACCAATCCAAGTTCTCCTCGTCCTCATCAAACGACTCTCCCTCTCCCCACCTCTTGACTTTGAGCAGTCTCCACTTCATTTTGGCTTTGACTGTGCCGTCGTACTCGTCACTGTCATCGGTTGCTTCGACGTTGCCCTTATCTGTGCCGTCATCTCCATCCTCTTCTTCTCGATGTTCCTTGCTAACTTTTTCTTTTGACTGTTTTTGTGATATTTCTTGTGTCCCCTTCTTGCGCCTAAGTATACTCTGTAGCTTGGATAACAATACTTGAGGTTCCTTCCTTTCTACTCCTGCGTCCCGAAGTAACGGCAAGGATTCGTCCTCGTCCTTAGATTTGACAACCATGTCTGTTTACAAATATAACATAATTAAAATTTATTATTTGGTCGTCATAACAATATACGTGTGTGCTCTAGGTCAAGGCTTCTTAAACTTTTTCTACTCGCGACCCCTTTTCACACGGGAAATTTTTACGTGACCCCAGGGTGTATAAGTACATAAAATAGGTATCAAACATTTACTGATAATAAATCATAAATAACTAATTTTAAAACTATTCTTTTGTATACATATTATTTTACCATTTGTTAAAGACGAAAGCAAATTTGCTTACTAAAGAGATGGATGTGCTTCTTTATTTTTACATAAAGAATTAAATATTGGCTTAATTTTGATACTTCAGGACGTAAAACATCTTAAACGTATTTCAGGCACGATTGATATTTTGATTTTATAATCGTCAATGCTGAGAACGTCGCTTTACATAAATACGTAGTATAAAATAGGAAGAAGTATGTTTAGGGCTATTTCAGAAATTGTTGGAAATTTTCTCCTAATTCAAAGCCAAAATTCTTTTAACGATTTTTTTAGGAAACTCAAATTTTAAACCTGTGTCTCTTGATAGCTTGGCAAATACTTCTTGAACTTTTAATGGCAGATGACTAACTTTTTTTAATTCAACTGAACACGGCTTATGAACCCAGATTAGTTTTT
This sequence comes from Timema douglasi, assembly GCA_901482245.1. Taxonomy (NCBI): domain Eukaryota; kingdom Metazoa; phylum Arthropoda; class Insecta; order Phasmatodea; family Timematidae; genus Timema; species Timema douglasi. The sequence continues at coordinate 56,146 of CABEEJ010000632.1, forward strand.
CGAATCAAAATTTGAAGGGAAATTTTTCTGAATTGTGTCTCCAGGCCTTCGAATGATCAATTATAATTCTTACAGGCAAATATTTGAGAAGGTTATTTTAAATTATAAAATCATCTGTAGCAATTCGGATGATCAATTATAACGCTTACAATCAAATATTTGGGAAGATTATCTTCTATTATAAAATCATTTGTAGCTGTAAATATTTCTAAAGAACCATTTTCCACTCTATTCTTTTATGTGTTATCTTTTTAAGTAAGACGTTCAATTTTATCTTTTACATAATTAATGTGTCAACATTTTTCTTTGGAGCGACATGTTTAAATCATTGAGTTTTTAGAAAATGTTAGGCAATTAACGCAGTTTTGAAGGCCATAAGTTAAGTCATCATGGAAATCTTTTCGCGACCCACAGTTTAAGAAGGCCTGCTCTAGGTCACAGTCGCAGCAATATACGTGTGTGCTCTATGGTACAGTCACAGCAAGCCAATTCCTTTTGGTAGTGGGATCTTATAAGCATATGTGTTGGGCATGGGTTCAAACCTCAGGGCAGTTATATTTATACTCGACTGCTCTTTCAGCAGTGTTCCTCATAGATATTATTTATTTATTTAGCATCGCATCTTACTACCCGTTCGGGTTATACGCTTAAATACTAACTACGCTAATGGAATAGGAATTGGGAAGTTTGAATTTTAGATGAAGTGAACCCGCATTTGTATGGAAGGAACGTGGAAAACCATTTAGGAAAAACCATCCCTAGTTCCCCCAGCCGAGATTCAAATCTCAATCGCCCCGTCCTCGGTAGTCGAATTCAACACGACTAGCGTGTTAGCTAACTACGCCACCGAGGTGGGTCTCATGGATATTGAATCAGTGGGAAGTGTATCTTTGATCATTCGACAGAGTAGCTACCCTTATTGATGATAACGTGCACAAAGGCGTCAGCCTCATTTACTGATTCAAACCCCACTCGGTTCTCTGAGGTTTTTTTTCACTAAATTGTTTTTCACTGTCTTGGGTACATTTATTTTAAATTTAACTTTCCTCCTCCCCATAAATTTAGTGTGAATATGCGGACAACCCCAATGGGTAGGAAGAAGTGTAGCACGTAAAATCAATACAGTTGCATTCGAAGCCAATGGTTCAATGAGCAAATCCCTGTTCAGCCTGAATTAAAAATACATAAATAAAATAAGACTCCAATTCAGGACATTTGTAGGCTACGGCTGAGACGTGCACTGAACAAAGGCTGCTAACCTTCCAGATTATCCGGTGGAGGGAACCGGGGGAAGGCGATGGCTGTTTGTCGCTCCTTGAACTCCCGGTCCGTGATTAGAGCGCACAGGAAGGGGCGGATGCTATGGACGACGTGGGCCCCTACGTGTGGGGAAAGCCCGAAGAAACGGTGGTCTTGTGCCTTGATCGTCATGGAGGGATACAGAGACGGTTGGTCTGGAAGCATCTGGAAACGAAATGGAAATCCGAAGCTAGCTTGAATATCTTTAAGATAATAAAAACATAAAAATGAGCGATGGATCTTTAGTAGGATTCAGGCTCTATTTGCATTAGTCCTTGTGAGACGAATATGGAACCCCCATCGAAGGATCTAGTTAACAAAGAACAAAAGGAAATCTCTGTCTGACACAAGTTACCAAGTCTGTGAAATCCACCGGAGGGTTGAAGTTGGCGTTACGTGCCGCGTCCTCTATGATTGGTGACGATACTTTGGACCCGGAGCACTCCACACTGACATTGGGTCTGGACACGTCCCTCAGTTGGACCTTCTTCATGTTCCGGACACCCCAGAAAAACACCTCCATTCTGGCCAACATAGGAGGCACGAGAGTATCAGCCGACAACTTCGTTCCTACTGGTAGGAGTTGATATATCTTCAAATATAATAGATAGTATCGCTGCACGGATTTAAATCACCTGTAGCTCACAATCTTGGGTTTGATGTATTCTGGCATCTTCGCAGTGGATCCCGAGACGATTTCATCATTGGTTTCTCCTTGGCACTTAGGCCTTCCCGTTATCTGGGTGCAAACCAACATGTCAAGATACTTCCAGACAAAAGTATAAGCTATAAACAAGAGTTTTATTTAAACTTGTTTTAGAGGGAGGTATATCTGAAATCGTGCTATATTTCCCACGCTCTGCACTAGATATAACCACAAATGAGAATCAGTTCTACTTGTGATGCTCCTACACATTCTGTTGAATAGGGAGGAATGTCAAGATTTGAGCACTCCGTTTATTCTTAGTAGCTTCCTGTGGATCCACACGTTCGCCAAAAAAACAAGCGCAGAACAGATAAGTGGTCACGTGATAAGCTCTAATCCAATCACAAGATTTCCGCCTCATCGTCGTGAGCTGTTCTTCTGAAGTTCAACTTATCTCTGTTTATCCTTTATAAAATAAAATATGTTGATAATCAGCTGTTTTAAGTTAGCGTTGCAATGCATCATGGGTCAACATACAGCGAGTTAATTGCTTCGCTCCTCGAGCAGATTCCGTTTTCTATTTTCAGCAAACGTGTGAATCAACTATCAAGCTTTATATCCCTGTGCTTCTATCTTATAAGCTACATAGCATGGTTTCCCAACTTTCAGAGACATGCCCAGGAACAGAGACACAAATAACTGCTAGCTTGCAAAGTAATAGACAGTTTTACCAAAATTATAATGCTTTAACTGTAAATCAAACAATTCTTTTAGGCTTATAAAAGCTTATAAAAGTCCAGTATATATTGTAAAAATCTTATAAGATTTATTAGTATACAGCAATATTTTAAGTTGAATAAATCTGAGTTTAACGTCGCATATCCCTGAAATCCTTAATGTATTCCTGGGGCTACGTGTACCACATTTTGGTAAACACTGAACTACCCCACAGAAATAATAAACAACATAAGGTTGCTACTTTCAGTGAATACTGCGTAGATATACATACAGTTCTATTTTTTATGTGATAGTATAAGCTTTACGAATGAAATCACATAGGCACATTTCTACCAACTGTTGAGCTACACATTATATTCCCCTGATCCAATTCCCGGTTCCTGGCTATCAGCTTTGGCAACTCTCCCAAGAGGTACAGGCTTACCCGTACCTCAACCATCTGCACCATGGTCAGCAAATGACCCGACACGTGACCTCCCCTTGTCAGAGGATAGGACGTGAGAAGGGGTTGAGTCCCGGCCTGCTCTTGAGACAGTTTCACCCAGGGCTTGATCAGGGCCCGGCCTAAGCACTCCGACAGACCCTGCAGCACAAGACCAGTCAAATGGGGGAGATTGCATACCGTACTAGTGCTGGCTACCAGACACATCAAACTAAATAAACTAAGTTAATAGAAGGAGAATGGTGAATTTACCGTATTGGCGTTGGTTATTCAAACTATAAGGGGGAAGAAGGTAGTACCAGAATTGTATATCAGTGACTTGTCAAAGGAAACATAATGACATGGGCTAACTTTAACTAAATCCATCAAAATTTACCATAAAAACTGTGCGGATGTGTATTAAACCCAGTGTCGTGTCGTGGAGTGTTGCCGGTGTAAGCTAAGCTTGTTAAATACTACCTGTGATTTATTCGCCTTATGATAGGACCCCATTTGACCAAATACACATTGGTTCTGCTATACAAACCTCACATGAGAATGTACTTTCGTTACTACATAGCTAAAGCCATGAACATAAGCACCATCCTCTTTGCTACACCTATCCCCTTGCTACACCCATCTCCTTGCTACACCTATCACTTTGCTACACCTATCCCCTTGCTACACCTATCCCCTTGCTACACCTATCTCCTTGCTACACCTATCACTTTGTTACACCTATCCCCTTGCTACACCTATCTCCCTGCTACACCTATCTCCTTGCTACACCTATCTCCTTGCTATACCTATCACTTTGCTACACCTATATTCTTACTACACCTATTTCCCTGCTACACCTATCTCCCTGTTACACCTATTTCCCTGCTACACCTATCTCCTTGCTACACCTATCACTTTGCTACACCTATCCCCTCACTACACCTATCCCCTTGCTACACCTATCTCCTTGCTACACCTATCTCCTTGCTATACCTATCACTTTGTTACACCTATATTCTTACTACACCTATTTCCCTGCTACACCTATCTCCCTGTTACACCTATCTCCCTGCTACACCTATCTCCCTGTTACAACTATCTCCTTGCTACACCTATCTCCTTGTTACACCTATCTCCTTGCTACACCTATCTCCTTGCTACAACTATCTCCTTGCTACAACTATTTCTTAACTATGTCATATAAATTGAATGGGGTAAGTAAGCGCTAGGCGTGGCAGGGAGACGGTTATGGTTTATTTCCATCGCTCTAAGTGTTCTCCTGAGTGAGGAGAACATAATTATGACAGGTACAGTTTAAACTAGCTCTGCGTACCCTGGCAACACTCCGCGACATGGCACTGAACTTTTTGCGGTTGGTTGGATATACTAGGCCTCTCAGATTAGAGTCCGTTTCATTACCAATATGATTAAACCTGCATATTATATTATTTAACCAGTGAAAATGAAGACTATTAATCAATAAACGTTACTCTTGAGAACAGAAATTTAATTCAAACTTTTGCTGGAAATTATGTTTTAATTGTTTTATCAGTTTTCTTAATTTGAGTGACTATCCAGGCTTATAATGAGACAAGTAGTCTCGGGTCTTGTCACATAGCGACCAGTTTCGAGGAGAAAGGGAGAAGGGGTGGTAGAAGGTTAGTCTGACGTGCTACCCACGAACTTCTCGTGACTCCACAGCTCCGCCACCACGGTTGGGGGCCCGCTCTTTATGGTCAGGGCTGTACCGTGCAGCGTGACGCAAGAGAACAGCAACATCTCATCCCAGGTGGGGTTGAAAGGTTCATTCCTGATCTAGAAACAGATGAAGAGTTCTAGGTAGATGCGACATTCGCTCCCTTGGTAAATACACCCTGATTTTCATAGAAAGGGCCTTTTAGTGAGTACAAACATTGTTTCACGGTCAACATTGAAATAATAATAATAATAATAATAATATTTAGCACCGCGTCTTACTACCCGTTCGGGTTATACGCTTTTAAGTACTATTTACGCTAATGGATTAGGAATTGGGAAGGTTGAAATAGATTAAGTGAACCCGTATTTGCGTGGAGGGAGAGTGGAAAACCATTTAGGA
>CABEEJ010000632.1:61414-132133 GCA_901482245.1 Timema douglasi
CCCCCCCCCAGTTCACCCGACCGAGATTCGAACCTCGATCTCCCCGTCCTCAGTAGTCGAACTCAATAAGACTAGCGCGTTAGACAACTACGCCACCGAGGCGGGTAACATTGAAAGCATCTTACTAATATTATTATTGTATTTGTCTATGTATTGATAATATATACATAAAGTGACAGCTGCAGATCACATGGCTTGACGTATGAATACGTGAAAGTGAATTTACTAAAATTTCTAGATGTCAGATAAAATCCTTCCCAATAATTTTGAGCTGCAGCTGCTGAAAAACACTGACTTTCCTCACTTATTGCTGAAGATAGATATAAAGGAGCAACGTTTCGTTTGTATAGTTACACTCCCCCCTCCATAGCTCACCCCTTGGCTTACCACCCCTCCATATTTACACTAGAGGTGTATGGAAGAGGAGGGTACAATTCAGGGAAGGTGTACCCGCTGTTTCAAGCGGTAACGGGATTAGTGGGCATCATTTTAGGATAAAAATACTCTGAGTACCCTTGCCCAGGATTCGAACCCTGATATTTGCACCACAGACAAACCAGTGTAGAGGAATTGAAGAAGGGGTGTGTAAAGTCCCCTTTTCAATTCACAGATAACCCAAATTGAATATATCAAATATTATCGTAGTTAGAATATTTTTTTAAACTGTGTTGTGTTGGAAAAAATATAATATTGTGCTTGTTTATACAGCTATATAAACTAAAAATCACTAAAAAATTGTTTATTGCACAGTTATTGTTTGTAATATTTCATTCTGATCTGATAAATTAAGCTACTTTCACAACAGGTGATTCACTTACCTTGGATTATTTCATACGAATATTTATTTGTAATGATGAGTGTGGATCGAGGGGCGAAGCAAATATATGAAGGTAGAGTGTGTGGATAAAGGAAGGGGTAGGCCATGTCATACGTAGCTAAATGTCGTATGTGTGTGTGTGTGTGAAAACGAGAAACATCAATAGTTTTAACAATAAAGAGTATGTAAAACTCGGTGTATGGATGTTGTTGAAGCGAAGGGAGTATGCAAAGATAGGGAAGTGTAGAGAAAGTTAGTGAGGATGGATTAAGTATGAAGTTGTTGTTTTTTTGAACTATATGCACAGTTTATTGCCTACTCCGCAAGGAAACTACGCGATTATTTATTTATGTATGAGTGTGTATATATGTATGTATTTTTTTAAAGCGAGATCAAAGTTTTTTAGCAGTCTAAAAGCTCAATGTTTTCAAAGCGAAGTCGAAGTTTTGGAAGCTTCGCACATCCCAACAAACCATATTAGACGAGACTGACACTTTGGTCCATGTAACTACTCAGAGTATATAGCTAGATAGGTACCAGAGGTAGTTTTACTCGCGCTGGCGTCCACGTGGTATTAGGCGTTAGGCTCACACTAGATTGAATCACCTGCGACCGGAATGTCATGGTTCAAATCTTGGTCAGCTTCACAACAGGATGATTTATCAATCCCCTATCCACGCTAATGCGGGTTCACTTCCTCTGTTCCTCAGAAGTTGTCGGAAAAAACCCTAGGGTTGAACCATCTTATGTTGCTTCAAACGCTTCAAGCCGAGCTTGTGAAGAAGCTGTAAGATAATTTGCGAACTGGAAACAGGTTGACGATTATTTACCTGAGTGTTCTTGACCTGCTCACCGGCTATGACCTTGACACTGATCCCCGACTTGGTCTGGCTAGTTGGCAACCTTGCTTGATACACGTGGCATCTACACAGGAAACTCTAAGGGCAAACATTCAAGTGTGAGCTATATTTAACAATAATTATATTCAGGGGAGAAGACACTTTTTAGACAGATGGTGACCTGGCGGTCTAGGGGTAAGGTGTCAGACTTCTGTGCTGGCGGCCGGGGTTCAATCCTCGGTACCGGCACAGATTTATCTGATTACCAAACCCTTCCTTCACCTCTGACAAGACATCTTGTGAATGTGGGGAATGCCAGGCCTCCACCGTGGTTCGGATTCCACGTTAAACTGTAGGTCCTCCATTTCATCTCACAATCACCCTACAATTACACATTAGCGTAAGTGCGTATAACCCGAACGGGTAGTAAGACGCGGTGCTAATAATAATAATTTAGACGGATAAAAAAGTTAATAAAATAATGTTCATACATGCATACGTCAACTTATGTGATCTGCAGCTGTCACTTTTGATAGATAACATGAATTTCCATATGAATAAGTGAAGGTTGCTTTAGTAACATTTATAAGTGTCAGATAAGGTTATTTTTGTGAAAATTGGACTATGGTGTCAATAAGAAGTTTTTCAACTATATTTAATGTCACCTTAAGTTTACTTTCAATTAAAAGAACAGTCCTCTTGTATGGCGTGAAGCTGATGTCCAGGGGAAATGTGGAGTGTGCTGTGATCAGAAATGATCTGGAGGAGGCGTGTTGTTGTTATTATAAGTGATCCGAGGGATACGCTCCAATATTTACTATCAAAGTAATTGTTTCTCGAGGTTCACCATTAGTAGCCCAGTAGTGTAAAGATTAGCCAGTACTAATGTACCGTTGTCCAGGGGACGCCCGACTGTACTAATCGTACATCCTTTCCGTTTCCCGATGAGATGAGATGGTTGTGATAGTGGGTATGAGGGTATGGAACCAGTAGAAACACTTAAAACCTAGCTTAAGCCTAACCCGCCTCGGGGGCGTAGTTGGCTAACACACTAGTCGTGTTGAGCTCGATTGCTGAGGACGGGGAGATCGAGGTGCGAATCTCGGTCGGGTGAACTGGGGGTGGTTTTTCCTAAATTGTTTTCCACTCTCCCTCCACGCTAATGCGGGTTCACTTCCTCTAATTCAACCATCCCAATTCCTAAACTATTAGAGTAATTAGTACTTAAGCGTATAAACCGAACGGGTAGTAAGACGCGGTGCTAAATATTATTATTATTATTAGCTTAAGCCTAATCAAACAAACCCTGGTGACCGTTGGGGTAGTTCCCCTTTCGGGAAAAATACCCAAGGTACCAGACTGTAATCGAACCCGAGACCCCTAGGTTTGTAGCCAAGTGCACTGACTACTTACTATACAACGGGGCCAGTGTCTATCTCGTGGTACTCACGTGGCTCTCCAAGAAGGTGAAGTGAGTGGGGAGGGTGATACCCCCACCCCCTGTGGCCAGGGGGATGAACCAGTCCGGCTCCGAGGGTCGCTCACAACCTGCCGGGAGCAAGTCCAGGGCGGCCTGCATGTCGGTGGACGGTCCTAGCCACAGGAACATGTCTGCATGGGCAGGGAGACTGCCCGCCTTCTCTTCTGGGAGCTACGACCAGAGAAAGAGAGATAGAGACAGTTTCCTCAGTGGCTTCTTGCGGTCTACCAGGTAGATGAGAGAGCTAGGTTGGGGGAGCACTGAGATACACACAGATTATCTCCGTTACAGCTGTTGCCTCCTCGGATGGAGAGAACGAAAGATAATCCTGATGAAAGTGAAATCCAGTCAGATCTTGAGATATTGTAATCTAGTCTCGAGAGTCAACCAATCTCCCAGAATATAAATAACCAGAAGTTCAGGTTGAATGGGGGATTGGCTCACATCCGAATCTCGGACACAACAGGATTCTGGTAGGAAGAGACTTTTAGAAAATACAAACAGGTTTATTCCGGTCAACAGTGATAACATTTTATTATTATTATTATTATTATTATTATTATTATTATTATTATTATTATTATTATTATTACTAGCACCGCGTCTTACTACGCTTTCGGGTTGTACGTACTTAGGTTAATGTGATTTAGTATGGTGATTGTGAGATGAAATGGAGGACCTACAGTTTTACGTGGGATACAAACCACGGTGGAGACCTGGCATTCCACACATTCACAAATTATGATTGATACACATCTTGTCAGAGGTGAAGGAAGCAAGCAGATAAATCTGTGCCGGGACCGAGGATTGAACGCCAGACCCCAGCACAGAAGTCCGACACCTTACCCCTAGACTGCCAGGTCACCCTATTATATATATATATTTATATATATATATATATTTATATAAAGTGACAGCTGCAGATCACATGACTTAACGTATGGACACGCGAGAGTAGATCTAGTAATATGTTCTAGCTGTCGGTTAATGTTCTTCCTATGGAAATCGAACGGTATATGTAAAACCCTTGTGCGTATAAAACGAACGGGTAGTAAGACGCGGTACTACTACTAATAATAATCTAAAGCTCTTAAGGGTCCCAGGTACAGATACCTTCTATGCTCAATACCTTGAGCTGCACAGCGCGCACTGTGGCGCACATAGACCCACACTGCTCCCTGGTAGGAGAATACAGAACCCTCCTGGCAGGAATTCGGTGGAAGGCGACCCTTGAAGCTGACGTCACCAGCCAGACGAATACGTCGGGGAGACAGTGCTGCGGCTGTACAAAGTGACAAGGATTTAAACCCCGGTCTTTTGGGTAAAGTACTTCCTCTCTCTATTGACTGGACTATCCATGTTGGAGACAATACTCCTCAAATTGTCGCGCCAAGATTACATTCATCCATTGAAGCCAATCAGAAGCGCCAAATCGACGATTCCATCCGTGATATTTTGTGGTCATAGTAAGTATTGAAATATATCTGAATATGGACCGTATACAAGAACGAGGCTGAGTGAGACAGAGGATGGAGTGGAGGAGAAGGTGTGATGATTTGCAGCAAAGTAGAGAGGAAATCGACTCACCTTCTATTCGACTCCATCTTTCTGTTCCGCTCGGCCTCTTTCTTACATACGGGTTTGTAACGATTATATTTTACACATCCCTCCCTTTTGATTAATTAATAGAGATAATTAGGTCCAGTACAACGTAATAATATTAAAAAAATTATTTAATTTAATTTATTTTTGCAGTAAATATCTACGTGGTGTAGCATCCTTTTGTCTCTCTTTATCGGGCACCCAGGTAAAATCTTCTCGAAGGACAAGGGGGAAGAGGCGAGGGACGATTGCATCGATAAGTCAATAGCTCGTAAACAAGCCTATTAGCAAGCGCAGGTGTCGTCACCCGCGTAATAGTCACCGAGCTGTCAGGACCTACGTTCGTCAAGAAAAATCATATTTTTTTTTATTATTCACCAAAGATAAAAACGGGATCGTAATTATTGCGTACCGATCACTAGATTGGATCAATCTCGGTCCAATCCCAATTTAATAATCCCAGCTCCCTAAGAAGTGAATAGCAGCCCGCGTGATATTGGATAGCATATTCACCCACCTGTTCAATACAGCAATGACGCTGAATAAATAATTCATTAAATTTACATAAATGATTTCAATTATAGCCTGATAATAAGTCACATTGTAACCCTGTTACAACACCTAAAGAAAAAAAGATGGTTTGGCTCGCCGGACTAACTCGAGGGGCCGTGGTTCGCTCCTCGCCGCAAGAATTGTGCCATGCCCAAGAAAAAGAAGACGGGAGATATGCACACCATCGGTAGTGTTCAGAAACTAAAATAACTATTGTTTGGCGCGCGTGTAAAACGCGTAGACTATTCGAGCATGTTCTGGAAGACTGCTACACCTTACCCCTCTCCCTCTCCTTTGGTTCCCGCGCCTTGAGAACACATGACTTCAACATCAGTATAGGACCAACACGCAAGACAACATTCCATAAATAGCTACCTCTCCATGTAGTGAGTTCATTTCACAAGAAATATGTCACCCTCCACGGGGCATGAACTGTGGACCATGTCATTACATGTTGTTAGGTACATTGAGTGAGAATTTTCAAAATAACTTGGATATATCTTTCCAAATATCAGTGGGTGCAGTAGTGCCGAGGTAGGTATGTATAGAGCTCAAATCTGTGATCAGGTCAAAGCTTATGTTTAGCTCTTTGATTGATACAATTTTTAATTCACCGCAACACGCCCCTGTTAAGTTAACTTACGTCCTCTATCAGAAACTGCAATCTTTCCAGGAGGTTCCTTGCAATTCCGAAGGTGTGGTTCAAGGTCACGTGGTCTAGCTTCTTGAACAGTTCTGAAGCCTCCTGGTCTATGCTGGTCTGGAAACAGGTACAATCATGGATGTTGTGGAGCATCGGATGTCACAAAGTTCTTGGAGGGTACAGTTTATGAAACTAAGAAAACGTTATCCAACCTGTGGAATTACATTTAGTGGACCTGAACTAAAATAAATAAGTGTTTAGTTAAACAAAATATTCAACTCTTGATTTCATCTCATCGGAATAAAAGTGCAGTTTCTTGTCTTGTTTGAAATTCTCAGAATTTAAAATAATATTTCAACTACCTTTATTAATAATAAAAAAAACACGTTTACAGAGGGATAACGGTCAACTTAACGTTCACGTAACGTAACATAAAGTTTATTCTTGTGTTTTAAAATGGAAACCATCACGATTCACTAAACTTAACGTAGACGTGACATTGCGAACTCCTGGTGTATTGTTGAGGCAAGGGAGGTTCCTGATCTATTGTTGAGGCAAGGGAGGTTCCTGATATATTGTTGAGGCAAGTGAGTTTCCTGATCTAATGTTGAGGCAAGGGAGGTTCCTGATATATTGTTGAGGCAAGTGAGTTTCCTGATCTAATGTTGAGACAAGGGAGGTTCCTGATCTAATGTTGAGGCAAGGGAGGTGTCTGATCTATTGTTGAGGCAAGGGAGGTTCCTGATCTATTGTTGAGACAAGGGAGGTTCCTGATCTAATGTTGAGGCAAGGGAGGTTCCTGATCTATTGTTGAGGCAAGGGAGGTTCCTGATATATTGTTGAGGCAAGTGAGTTTCCTGATCTAATGTTGAGACAAGGGAGGTTCCTGATCTAATGTTGAGGCAAGGGAGGTGTCTGATCTATTGTTGAGGCAAGGGAGGTTCCTGATCTATTGTTGAGACAAGGGAGGTTCCTGATCTAATGTTGAGGCAAGGGAGGTTCCTGATCTATTGTTGAGGCAAGGGAGGTTCCTGATATATTGTTGAGGCAAGTGAGTTTCCTGATCTAATGTTGAGACAAGGGAGGTTCCTGATCTAATGTTGAGGCAAGGGAGGTGTCTGATCTATTGTTGAGGCAAGGGAGGTTCCTGATCTAATGTTGAGACAAGGGAGGTTCCTGATCTAATGTTGAGGCAAGGGAGGTTCCTGATCTATTGTTGAGGCAAGGGAGGTTCCTGATCTAATGTTGAGGCAAGGGAGGTTCCTGATCTATTGTTGAGGCAAGTGAGGTTCCTGATCTATTGTTGAGGCAAGGGAGGTTCTTGATCTAATGTTGAGGCAAGGGAGGTTCCTGATCTATTGTTGAGGCAAGTGAGGTTCCTGATCTATTGTTGAGGCAAGGGAGGCCACCACTCACCAGCTCCCTGAGGACTAGAGAATGCCTCTTGATGTCCAAGTCGTTGTGACGTCTCATCGTTTCGTCATCCCGGCACAGAGTCTGGTACCTGCAGCAGTCACCAGATAGCTCTAACAGCGCAGATGACAACTTCTTCAAGCAGGCACCCTGGTCCCACTGAAGATCGAGGTCCACAGTCTCCAAGGAGGTCTTCTGTAAAGAGATAGCTTCCTGATAAGGGTGACCACACGAGGGCTGGAGGGGTCCAAGTTGATGATAAGCTCCTCCCAATACCACCAACAATCTTACTAAAGGCTAAAAACATATGTAGTACTATGATTTAGAGCAGAGTTCATCCAACTGGGGTAGATGATCTGCCAAATTTTGGAAGTTGAAACTCAAATCCCCCTCGCCTCAGTTTGACACCCAAAATAGCCTTCGCGACATCGAAGATGTTACGAAATAAGAAATGAACTTGGGATTTACTTAAATATCAATGTTGACCAAACAAAGTTTATATCTAATAAAAGGTATCATTGATAAAATTTTAACTCGCTTCAATGACCACGTGGTTTAATGTGCTATTCTCGCAGTATACTAGACCGCCGATGGGGGTAGATTGAGGTTTGAATCTCGGTCGGGTATACTGAGGGTGGTTTTTCCAAAATAGTCTTACACTATAACTCCACGCAAATGGGGGTACCTTTCCTATAAATATAAGCTTCCTAATCCCTAAAACCACAAGCATAATTATTATTACATAGGCGCATAACCCGTATGGGTATCTAGACACTGTGCTAAAACAACATTTTACTACCTTAGTATTGTTATTTACATGTATTGCAGATATATGTCAACAGTGAAAGCTAGAGATAACATGACTTGACGTATTAACACGTGAAAGTAGATCTAGTAACTATTATAGCTGTCAGATAAGGTTCTTCCTTCACTCACCAACTTGTTCGCCATCTTCTCCAGCATGTTGGAGCGATAAGGACGGTGCAGCGTGTCTGACCACGTGGACGTCACGTACACGCACGGCTTGTCTCGACCAATGGGGAGGTAGCAGAACCTGTCATCTATAGGCATGGCTGTCAGTGGCTGGGTACTGCTCCTGAAGATCGGGCCTCCTTCTGACATCATAGACCCTGAGATCAAGAAGACAGCTGTGATCGGGAACCTCAATATCTGGGCCTTGGTTAGAATCTCGTGTTCTGTATTTACATGCTGCGTTAGCAGGGAGGAATTTGGAGTTCTCTATAAGCTCATTCCCAGGAACTAACCACCTCACTGCTCTCACACCACGTTAGAGATAAGGAAGTTCACACCAACAAAGATTCGAACTGTTAAAAGTGACCAGAAGTCGTTGTATAGCGTATTAAGACCTTAATGGTCCTGGCGGAGGATCAGAGCCTTTAATTATGACTGATAACACGACAAACCAATCAGATTTTGGGATGTACCCAACTCATCTTTGTCGAAAGAGCTTAGACATCAGTCTTAAGCAATTTAAGTTAAGGGCGGTATTTTTACCATTTTTATAACAATAATTGTTTGTTGCCAAAATAAATAAAATATTTCTTCAGTAGATACGTTTTGTTTAACTCTCTACATCTAGTGATGTAAACAGTTGTTGAATATCTGGCAAGGGCATCGTGAAATTTGCCAGGACTTTCTCTCTTCATTTAAAAAGTTACTGTTCAAATCTCCCGATGCTCAAGAAAGATATTCAACAAATTTTGATACTATCACAATTAAACTAAACCTATCTACCGATGCAATATTCTGTTTATATTGGTCTAAAAGTGTTTTGTTATAAAAACTGTAGAAATACTTACCTTAACTCAAGTTCGGAGACCTTAAGGAGATATTTATCCAACCAGATACGAGTAACGTATCGTCTAACAATAAAGAAATGAAGGTCACGCAGTCCGCAAGGAGAAGACGTACAGGCTGTGTCGGTGTTGGAGATGTAACCAGCCTCTCCTATATGGACCTCCAGTCTCACAGGCTGTCCGGACAGGTTCCCGTCAAGTAAGGTCACCCTGAATACCACCCCGAGCAGCATCATCTCCTGATGATTCCACTCCGACACCTGCGGGTCACACGTGGCTTCTAACATGACACAGTTACTGCTCTCATGGATTTATGCGTACCATACCGGTACCAATTCTATTGCGAGACTGATATCTTAGACAGTCTTATCACCGATACAATTGGTTCAGAGGAGAAACATTTCTTATTGCGCCATGGGGTTCACCTCCAGTAACGGAGAGATAGCCCGCATGCAAACGCCTCTAGTGAAGACGCTGGTGACGTCCCAGGGAGTGGCGTCTATCACCATGGTGTCCAGAGCCACAAGAAGACGGCCCATATACGAGGGTCCGGACCACGGGGGCTTGTGGGTGAGCGCCGCCCTTTGGGGGCCGTAGAGGTGGAGGAACGTCGGGCCCAGCGTCGGCAGGAACCCTGAACACAGAGACGACTGATTCTCTTTGGGACAACGACGCCCTCGGAAGTCGGGGTTGGATCTCTGGAGCTAAGATGGAAGAGAAGGTAGAGCGGGTTAAGATACGTATTTTAACAGTTTTTACTTTTTGAGTCAAAATAAATAAAGCCTTACTTGAGTATATTTGTTTGGTTTAGTTTTTTTATTCATAGTAAACTCAATAGTTCTTGGAAATATGTCATTGGCATCGCGGGATTTGAACATAACCTCTAAAATGAAGAGAAAAAGTCCTGGTCAGATAATTTAATGATCACAGCTAAAACCCCGATTTTTATGCACAATCAAATAGTGGAATATGCACGGAAAATGTACAAAATATGCATCATAATGTGCAAAAACAAACTAACCAAAATCAAATAATTTTTTGTGGGAAATCTTGCCTTATTCATGGTTGCTACCATGGGTGTCGTTAGCTATACATTTTTTTGACGGGGCGTACTATTTTTCATTGAAAACTAATTTATTGTTACTTTGTTTTGGTACATCGTCACACTAAAATACGTCATGCACTCAAAACATAGTGGCAAAAATAAAAATAAAGTCAAAGCCCACAAAACAAAATAAATTTATAAAAAAATCCTATTTGATAATAAGGAGAAGAAATAAACAATAACAAAATCATTAACATTGTCATTAGGATGGAAATGGTTCAAAAGTCCTTCTCCCTATTCTAGACCTGGAGACCAGTGTTGCAGCAACGTTCCTAGTATCGATTGAGTCCCAGATGTAATTGGGAACATTACAGAGGGCAACGTGGTTCAGTCTCTTTTGATTCATTGTGGAACGCAAATATGTCTTCAGCCGTCTGAGAGAGCTGAATAAGGAGAGTCATATTGAGATTTTCTTCTGTGAAGCTCCAACGTCTGTCACTGAAGAATGTTTTATACAACGAAAATGTACTTTCGAAATCGTACGTCACAGGTACAGTACACGTGAAAAAAACCCCACAGTTATTCTTCAGTGAATTCCTCTTGTATTTCATTTTTTTTATCGCCAGACAACTTTTTGCTAGTTTGACAATTTTGTTTTGTGAGCAGGATTTTTATTTAATAACTGACCAAACTTATCGAATGCAATTTTAGCAACACCGTGAGTTTCTGAAGGCAATGCTACTGAAATTTGATCCGTCTGAGAAGGGGAAAACTGAAAGTAATTACTTCGAGCCTCCAACTGTGTTATCATTTTAGGTAATTTGGAGATGACCCTCAGAATATACATATATATGGAATATCAAACTCCGGCCAAATGGTCTATTAATGTGTGACTTACAAAGTATAATTTCCACATGCCTTTAGATAAGTAAGAAATAAATAAAATAGAACATGATTTTGCATACAAATCCGGGCTCTACTCATAACAGATATTCAATAACTGTTGATAATACCGCGTGGAGAAATTTAAACTTAACATATCTGTTGGAGCGATATTTTATTTATTTGTACCTAAATTTTTTTATGATAAGATTTTTTAAACACAGACGTTAACTCGCGCTGCCCTACCTCCTACCTCGACCGAGGGTGACTTGGTCCAACTGTCTCACCTGCAGATCCCTCGTTGGACATTCCCTACCTCCTACCTCGACCGAGGGTGACTTGGTCCAACTGTCTCACCTGCAGGTCCCTCGTTGGACATTCCCTACCTCCTACCTCGACCAAGGGTGACTTGGTCCATCTGTCTCACCTGCAGGTCCCTCGTTGGATACGGTCTCCAGGGCAAGATGGTGGCTGGCGAGGACCACGTCTTTGTCCATAAGATGAATCCTGAACCCAGGGCAGAGCGGAGGGAAGAAGTCAGAGAACACAAGGGCCTCGTTCCACACAGGTGCGCAATTCCTCTTGCGCAGACTCGTGCAGCCCTGTGCGCATGCGTCAACATGGGAGTTTAAACTACAGCAGAATTTCCCCATATACCGTCACAATTTATTATAATATAGCTATAGCATTCTATTTTATAATTTATTTAAATTGACAAAATGACAAACACATGGATACGGTAATCGAACCTGGGACCTTTGGCTTAGTGCGACAATGCTCTAACCACTGAGATATCCAGGAATCGTCCCGTGCTCAGCGACATTCTTCAATCAAGTTTTAAGGCAGAGTCAATGATGGACGTGTGGAAATCGTTGGCTACAAATGAGTGATCACGAGCTATCAGATAAAACAGCCACCTTCACTTCGGTAGTTGGCTTAATGCTGTCAATATTACAATTTACAACTGTACGAATGCGCATATCATGGCGAATTAAATAGCAATATCTTTTTCAATGTAAAAGATAGGATATTTATATGCTGATATGACCATAGTTATTAAATATAATAGCTTTGCTGTTCAATCCATTAATTTAAATATAATCTCATTTGTAAGATATTATTTTCATAGTATTTTTAAGTCTTCCCACCCATTGTTGCAATTGTTAATCGTGTACAACACCTGGTCGATCCTGGTCCACTGGGACAGCAGTACGTGCTAGTCCGCTCAAGCCGGCAATGAAGTCCCAGGGCAGTTTTTAGGTAGGATCCTAAGAAAGCTCCAACCCCTGCACCCCGAATGGTGGGATGATCCGGATCTGGCCGGATACCCGGGGAGGCGAGAATTAACTCCTCCCTCCCTTCCGGTGTCTCACTGGTTGTACCGACGGAGGGAGAATACGTGCCTTCCACCTACCCAGGGAGGTAGCCGGAGCTATTCACTCAGCTCATAGAAGCGATCATACGAGCTCCATTCTTGTCCGTGTGGAAGGGAATGGGATTACGCCCATTGCACGTGGGAAAGTAATTCCTCACTACTCGTTTGTACGAGTGGAGGCGCCCATGTTCTAACCCACGCACTACTAACTGTCCAGGTTAAAACCGGAGCTCTAAAACGGCTCGCCTCACGACCGGCCAGGGCCGGGCCTGCAGACCCAGAACCCCAGAGGCCCGAGCCCGAAGACTCAGAACCACACCAGTCTGCCAACGCCATCACTCGTCAGCGATTAAACTCACTGTCCCAGAGAGTCTAACCCATTTCTGGGCCACCGCCACGAGTTAGCCCAGCCCTGTGTACTACTTATAAGGGAAGTAGTCAAACGGGGATATACGAGTCCGCAGGGGCACCCCAAGCACCTGTAGGTAAGGCTACGGCCACGCTTGCGACCTGTTCGCCGCGACCAGGACACTAAGACTAGGTCGCAGTAGAGTCTTAGTGCTGTTGCACACGTACCAATAATATCGGTGTCGGTGCCGGCGCCGATATCGGTGGTAGTGAGATTCCATGTAATCTTATGGCTCTGTTGCACACATGACGACACGAAAGCCTTATCGTGACGACTACCGACTTGTCGGAGCCATGTCGGCGGCCCCCTTTACAAATACACCGATATCAGTGCGCACAGCAGGGAGCCATGTTGTTTGCTCGCCACCATCCACAATACTGCCTATGCCTCTCAAGCGCCGACACCGATAATATCGGTACGTGTGCAACAGCACTATGCCTCTCAAACGCCGACACCGATAATATCGGTACGTGTGCAACAGCACTAAATACATTGATTCTTATGAGGGTGGTCACACTTGCGTTCGGGTCGAAGCTTGTCGCGAGAACACTGGACACTTGTATGGGTTTGCTTGCGTCATCTTAGGTTAAAATGTCGACCGATAAGGTGCTCGGGGACAACGCTATCACTCCTCCACTAAACATCACTAACCTTGCAAACCGCCCAGTGTTTCCCGCCCGTCTGGAGTTTGACACTCGATAGAGTACGGTACTTAGCAATGTTTGATACCGAGCTATTTATAAATGATCGCCACTGTGGAATCCGAAACATCGAGACTACGCAAACAGGGATGTTAAATCCAAGATCTGGGTAGAGGTTGCAGTTGCAACAGTGGAGGGTTGGGATGAATTAAACAATGAAGAAAGAAATGAACAAGGTAAGAACTTCTTAATTAGCATACATAAAATAATAAAATATACAGTGTACAGTATACAAACTAACATTAGATTGAAATGCTTGGCAAGGGCTTGGAGTGCAAATGTTGTTTCCAATCATAGTAATTAATTACACTTTGTAAATAATATTTTTTTAAATACTGTTATTATTATTATTATTATTATTAGCACCGAGTCTTACTACCCGTTCGGGTTATACGCTTTAAGTACTAATTACTCTAATGGATTAGGAATTGGGAAGGTTTAATTAAAGGAAGTTAACCCGCATTTGCGTGGAGGGAGAGTGGAAAACCATTCAGGGAAAACCACTCTCAGTTCACCCGAGCGAGATTCGAACCTCGATATTCCCGTCCCCAGCAGTCGAGCTCAACACGACAAGCGCGTTAGCCAACTACGCCACCGAGGCGGGTCACAGCGAATAGACTCGTAACAATGGCCGAGTGGTCTGTGGCTTCAGGCTAGTATCACATTTTCTCACCGTTGACGGGAAGTTTGAACGCACTGAGGATAGTTTCCTGCATGTTATTTTCAAAGAGGCTACACCCACAAATGCGGGTGCACTTTCTCTCAGTCTCGACTCTAGACCATTGCTTAGTGTCCCGCTGTAAACACAACCCGTTACACCGACCTTGAACCCAGCGAAGGTCACGATGACCGTCAGGTCTGGCAGATGGTCGGGCCCCCTCTTCTTGAGCCTGGTGGACGGGGTGAGGAGTCCCGCGACCCGAGGAACACCAGCCGCGCGGTACACCCTCAGCACGAACAGCGCCCTCTGACACTCCATGGACAGGCCTCGTGGCAGCAGCAGGTTGCTGCGGAGGAACTTCAGGTCAGGTAGGTTCTACCACATGGTTTATCAATCTCTCTCCACGCTAATGCAAGTACACTTTCTTTAAATTAAACCTCCCACATCCCCAACATATCCTCACCCCTCGATCTCGGCGTCCTCCCCATGTTCCCTGACTGAGTCTTACTACCCGTTCGGGTTATACGCTTTAAGTACTAATTACTCTAATGGATTAGGAATTGGGAAGGTTTAATTAAAGGAAGTTAACCCGCATTTGCGTGGAGGGAGAGTGGAAAACCATTCAGGGAAAACCACTCTCAGTTCACCCGAGCGAGATTCGAACCTCGATATTCCCGTCCCCAGCAGTCGAGCTCAACACGACAAGCGCGTTAGCCAACTACGCCACCGAGGCGGGTCACAGCGAATAGACTCGTAACAATGGCCGAGTGGTCTGTGGCTTCAGGCTAGTATCACATTTTCTCACCGTTGACGGGAAGTTTGAACGCACTGAGGATAGTTTCCTGCATGTTATTTTCAAAGAGGCTACACCCACAAATGCGGGTGCACTTTCTCTCAGTCTCGACTCTAGACCATTGCTTAGTGTCCCGCTGTAAACACAACCCGTTACACCGACCTTGAACCCAGCGAAGGTCACGATGACCGTCAGGTCTGGCAGATGGTCGGGCCCCCTCTTCTTGAGCCTGGTGGACGGGGTGAGGAGTCCCGCGACCCGAGGAACACCAGCCGCGCGGTACACCCTCAGCACGAACAGCGCCCTCTGACACTCCATGGACAGGCCTCGTGGCAGCAGCAGGTTGCTGCGGAGGAACTTCAGGTCAGGTAGGTTCTACCACATGGTTTATCAATCTCTCTCCACGCTAATGCAAGTACACTTTCTTTAAATTAAACCTCCCACATCCCCAACATATCCTCACCCCTCGATCTCGGCGTCCTCCCCATGTTCCCTGACTGCGTGCGTCGCGACGCCTTCTCGACCAGTGACGGTGACGCTGACCCTCACGTAGCCTTTAACCTTGCACGTGACGTCATCACAAAGAAGCAGGGGTGCCCACTTACCAACCAGCTGGTGGCCTAGGGGTGACAAACATGTCGCAGTAATGAAAGAATCTATTACCTGGGTTGCGGAAATAAAACCAAAGAAGGTGGAGAGGGGGGGAGGGGGTGTTGTATTCTGACAACACAACCACGATTTGGCATGGCTATGACTGCAAACCGTTCCAAGAATCCGTTTGCTCAGAACCGTGGCTCCCAAACTTTTGGTTCGTGAACCCCCCAGGGGTTTGTAAAGTCTTCCAAGGCGTTCGCCAACATTTTTCTGTAATGAGGAGTTTTTGCAGCACTTTGTGAGGAAATGGGAAGAATTTACAACTGTTTATCGTCTCACACTGAAGTCAGGTGGTTATTTCGAGGTCGAACTCTTACAAGATTGTTTGAACTTAAACACGAAGTTTTTGTTTTTCCAATCCCTTTCACAAAGCAAAGTGCATGCAAGAAAGAATGTGGCTCCAGGCTTTGGTCTATTTGGCAGACATTTTCTCAAAAATGAACAGTTTAAACCTCTCTATTCAGGGGTAAAATATTAACGTTTTTACTGTGCATGATCGTATCGAATCGTTCATAAAAAATTTTTTTTGGGAAAAGTGTTTAATTAGCAATCAAACAGAGTGCTTTGATACCCTTCACGACTTCATGGTAGAAAATCAGCTTTCTTTGGAAGAAAATGTTAAGAACATGGTTATAGAACATTTGAAGGGACTTGGTAAAACCTTCAGAGAATATTTTCCAGCCATAATAACAATTGGATTCGCGATCCCCTGGAAGAGACAGCAGTTTTGAAATCCTCCACATTAAGCGTGAGTGAAAAAAAGCAGATCCTTGAAATTTCCACTGATTTTGAATTAAAGAAAAGCTATAAATCTCTGTCATTAATTGGTTTCTGGTTATGTTTATAGGAGGAATTCTCGATGTTAGAGAATAAAGCTATTACAGGTTTGGTACCATTTTCTTTTACGTATTTGAGCGAAAAGTCTTTTTCTTCACATGCCTATAACAACTAAATACAGGAACAACCTCTATGCTGAAAGTGACTTGAGACTTTATTTATAGTCTGTGGTCCTGACTTTAAAGCTCTGTGCCATCCAAAGCAAGCGAATCCTTCTCACCAAGTCGCGTGAAGAAGTGAGTGACTGTTAAAACTTGTTAACAAATTTTAAACTTAAGTCGGTACGGAATTTTGTGATTAAAGGAGAGTATTTCGCTTGCGTCAAAGCAGCAATCCCCACTTTAAAAGACATGTAAAATGTGATAATATTGTGACAGTAAAGATAAGAAAATGTTACTTCAGTACTTTGCTTAGTTAATTTCAGTTTTAATTGTTAAAATAAATGTATAGTTACTTAAACTATTACTTAAGTGGTTCCAATATTACTTCATTATATTTGGTAGTATAACCCAAAGTACCTAACGGAGCTATAGTAGGTTTATTTAAAGGTTATTAAACATTTTGATTACAATTAATAACTAAGTTTCATAAAAATTGGGTATAAAATTAAGTGCAGGGTTATGGATATTTACCAGGGGGTTCGTGAAACTCAGAAGTTTGTGAAAGGGGTTCACGAGTCGAGAAAGTTTGGGAACCACTGGCTCAGACTATCGTAATACCCCGGCCACTAGCTCATTACTGTGTTCAAACCAAGAATCGAATTCTGGGCCCCTAACTAACTTTCTATCAGCTTATCTAAGAGGTCACACTAATTGATGAAAGGCCTACTTGATAACAATTATCTAGATAATTTAAATTTAAATGGTATAAAGTCAAATTAACATAAAAGATTGGCAACAGGATACATGCACCCTAAACATATACTAGGCCTAGTGAGACAGCCACCCACAATTTTGTGAGCTTGAGAGGTTTACCTGGTTCCATCCACACGGCAGAGACATCTAGCGACGAACTAGCCAACAGCTTGCGCTGCGGAATGAAGTCTTCGTTGTGGTAGACCTGTGTAATAACAGGTCCATGTAGGCTATCTGATAGGGGTAGCGTCCATGGAGGAAATAGGGTAGGTGAGGGACTGGGAGGGAAGATATGAGGCAGGGGAAGGACTGGGAGGGAAGATATGAAGCAGGAGAAAGACTGGGAGGAAAGATATGAAGCAGAAGGACTGGGAGAGAATATATGAAGCAGGAGAAGGACTGGGAGAGAAGATATGAAACAGGAGAAGGACTGGGAGAGAAGATATGAAGCAGGAGAAGGACTGGGAGAGAAGATATGAAACAGGAGAAGGACTGGGAGAGAAGATATGAAGCAGGAGAAGGACTGGGGGGGAAGATATGAAGCAGAAGAAGGACTGGGAGGGAAGATATGAGGCAGGAGAAGGACTGGGAGTGAAGATATGAGTCAGGAGAGGGGCTGGGAGTGAAGATATGAGGCAGGAGAAGGACTAGGAGGGAAGATATTATGCAGGAGTAGGACTGGGAGAGAAGATATGAGGCAAGAGAGGGACTGGGAGTGAAGATATGAGGCAGGAGAAGGACTGGGAGTGAAGATATGAGGCAGGAGAGGGACTGGGAGTGAAGATATGAGGCAGGAGAAGGACTGGGAGGGAAGATATGATGCAGGAGTAGGACTGGGAGGGAAGATATGAGGCAGGAGAGAGACTGGGAGGGAAGACATGAGGCAGGAGAAGGACTAGGAGGGAAAATATGATGCAGGAGTAGGACTTGGAGGGAAGACATGAGGCAGGAGGAGGACTAGGAGGGAAGATATGAGGCAGGAGAGAGACTGGGAGGGAAGATATGAGGCAGGAGAAGGACTGGGAGGGAAGATATGAGGCAGGAGAGAGACTGGGAAGGAAGATATGAGGCAGTAGAAGGACTGGGAGGGAAGATATGAGGCAGGAGAAGGACTGGGAGGGAAGATTTGAAGCAAAAGAAGGACTGGGAGGGAAGATATGAGGCAGGAGAAGGATTGGGAGAGAAGACATGAGGCAGGAGAAGGATTAGGAGGGAAGATATGATGCAGGAGTAGGACTGGGAGGAAGACATGAGGCAGGAGAAGGACTAGGAGGGAATATATGAGGCAGGAGAGAGACTGGGAGGGAAGATATGAGGCAGGAGAAGGACTGGGAGGGAAGATATGAGATAGGAGAGGGACTGGGAGGGAAGATATGAGGCAGGAGAGAGACTGGGAGGGAAGATATGAGGCAGGAGAAGGACTGGGAGGGAAGATATGAGGTAGGAGAGAGACTGGGAGGGAAGATATGAGGCAGGAGAGAGACTGGGAGGGAAGATATGAGGCAGGAGAAGGACTAGGAGGGAAGATATGAGGCAGGAGTAGGACTGGGAGAGAAGACATGAGGCAGGGGAAGGACTGGGAGAGAAGACATGAGGCAGGGGAAGGACTGGGAGAGAAGATATGAGGCAGGAGAGGGACTGGGAGGGAAGATTTGAGGCAGGAGAAGGACTGGGAGAGAAGATATGAGGCAGGAGAAGGACTGGGAGGGAAGATATGAGGCAGGATAGGTTCTGGGTGCATGTTGGTTAATCATGGTGTTTATTTTGTGCAGGGTTGAATTAATTTTTTTGGGGGAAATATAAATATTTTAGTCAATTTATGCTGAAAGCTAACAAAAGTACTATTATTTGCCCCGTAATAATAAGGCGGCATTGAGTTTTCTTCATTTTTCAATTACCTAAAGATTACACACCATGTTAAGAAAGAACAATTTCCTCTCCATTCTACAGCCTCCATGGATATATATTATATTGCTATGATCCACGTCTTACTACTCGTCCGGGATATCCGAATGTATATGTTGACGGCAATGTGTTCAAACTTGCAGTCTATATAATTCCTAAGTTCTTTTAGCAAAGTATGAAATAAATTAGTTTTGCTGTTGTATTTCCTTTTCGTAAGAAATTTATAGAACAACCAGTCATTACGGTTCATTACCGAGAACAATTGCTAACATAACCTGACCTTACTTAACTACCCTATTCTAAAATAACCTAACCTGACCAACTTGAATCCTAGTAATTAGGGGAATCTGCAAGAAAACGGCACAAGACTTATTGGATGAAAGAATTTATAACATATTCCGGGACTTCAAAAATAAAAATAAACTTGAAAATAAATATGAAATACAACAGCAAAACTCCTTTATTCCATACCTTGCCAAAACCACTCTGGTGTGTCCAGATGTAATTTTACAATTTTCAGAATATTTTATAGAACGCCTGGATTTCACACATTTTCGGTGGGATATATACAAATATGGTGGGGAGACGGAAGGTAGAATATAGAGGAAGTGTACCTGAGTTGGCGCAGAGAGGTGTTAAACCATACTATAAGAAAATCAACACCTTATACCCAGCAGGTATTCCAACCCATACCTCCACACCCTCAGAACACCAGACCAGATGAGACTGCCGCCTTTGTCCCCGAGTCCACCGATACAGTTCCCTTTGATATTGTCTGATATCAAGGGCGTTAAGAGGCTGAGTAGCTCATCTTAGAGACTCTGGTTCGTTTCCAATGTGATTATGTATTCTAACCCATTCACAACAGCAAACTGTAGATGTCAAACCATTATAATTAAATGTATATGGAGTGACGTCATCAATTACCGATATTGTTATGATCTTATCCAAGAACCTGCCAACTGGCTCGTGGTAGTGGAAGAAGAGATTCTGAAAAGGTGAATAAAAAATTGCTCAAACATTTATATTACCGAAGCAAAACACAGACAATAAATTTGGACTGTTTGTATATCAAATGTTCACTAAACTAGAATTGAAGCTGTTAGGGATGATTAGGCCCCACGTACTTACAATAAAAGTTAACTAGAGTTCTGTAAAGCAAAGTGTTAGAAGAGACCACGACGTTTTGGTGTTCACGAGACCAACTATATTTAAGATGGCGTCTGCACACCATAAGCAAACAAACAAAGTACTAAATGGCAGTGTTTAAGTTTCTCGCAACATAATTGGCTGGCAAGGACACGTGGTACTCTGCATTTAACGTAATGCAACGACTCTTACGTTAAGTGAGCGTCGCGTCAACGTTAAGCTTAGTGAATCGTGAGGGTTTCCCATTTATAAACACAAAGATTGCCTCTATGCTACGTTACGTGATCGTTAAGTTGATCGTGATCCCGACATTAAGTGCTACCAATAAATAGATCATAATCTTCTATCTTCACTATAGATTTTCAAAATATTTACTATGAAAAAGCCAAGTATTATCTCTAATACGGGAGTGACTTTTGGATAGGTCTGAAGTGGGGTCACCTGGTTGTAATAAGGACAGTCCGTATCTTCTCTGACCACGGTGAACTTCTCGTGACCTTCTATACTGACCCCAACTACGGGGTTTATGTGTGCCCACTGGAGGTGCCTGGCGCAGTGGACCCATACAGACACCTGGAAGAACTCGGGGATACCGGTCATCTCTGTCATTGCTATTCCAAGTGGAGGAAAGTCTACGTTTGCTGCAAGCAGATGACCTATTTATAATACAGTAGCCTCATGACTTCTTTGGTGCTGACGGCTTTGAAAAGTTACCAGACCAAATTATGTATCCCTACACCGAACCATATGATCTACAAAAACATGTGTTTAGCAGCTGTCACTTCTGACAGTCAAAATTTAGGTATATACCTAAATGTTGACTGTCAGCTTCCATCTGTGAACTGTCAGTCAGCACCAAAGAAGTCACGAAGCTAGTTTACTATGATACCACGGTGAATTTTATTATGTTCAGTGATGTATTCTACATATTCTATTACAGAGTAAGCAAACTTGTGCAATTAAGTTTATTTAAATAGTTGCCATATTGGGTTGGCTTACAGCACACAAAATTTTCTACAATTCTACTGCTATTTGGTTAAACTTTTATATTGATGATACTTCTGAAGGTTCTAAAGTCATATTATCTGATTTTATATTTAAAAAAAATCCTTCTTCAGAGCCTTCCCGCATGTAAGGAGAACAAACATACACAATCAGTTATTTAACTCGTCACGTATTTATTTTAAACTCCATTTTCCCCTCTTGCTTGACAATGTACAAAATGGCCGCTATATTTGCATCTACATAGCCCCAATAAGTAAACCACCCACTACCTTTGGCTGCTTTTAGAAAGTACTACATAAACTTCTTCCCACTTTCAAACATCCGCCATTGCTATTAACTTATCTGAATTACTGCGGGAAAGAACAAAAACTAAGACAAAAAAGGTGGATAAAGTCTAACCTAAAAATAGGAATTTCGTGATTTTTTTTCCGTCAGTAAGTTATACTGTATAAAATTTCGAAAGTTAAATATCATATAACAAATAAATGTATCTGAATTTGTTATTTTGTTAGTTCAATACATGTAATATAAAATAAAAGTAGAACATTCAAATGTTATATATGTTATATCTGCCAAAAGATCTAGACGCCATATTTTTCACCTAAATGACAAATACATAAAATTTTTTATGTAATATATTTCTGAATTATTGACAAACCGTGTGTCCTCCAATGTTGATCAGTGACAAAGACAGTGTAATATAATATTGATATAAAATATTACGGATTGATCAGTAGTCCTGTAACACATGAAGAGGTTATTTTAATTAGTTTTGTTTATAGATTTAATATCAGAAACAAAAGAGGGTGAATGGTAATTTAATTTTTTTTTTAATGGTCGTTTGTTAGTTACAAAATGTAACTCTAGATTATTTTTTTGCGCGTTGTCAACACTGCTAGGAACAGTTAACAACAATCCGCGGTCATTATGTTAGGTTAGTGATACATTGAATTAGACGTTGAGAGCAAAGATAAATAAGTTGAGAGTTGAGCCTTTCGCAATGTTGGAGAACGCGTCAGATTATGATAGTAAAAGCGAATATTTCCGAGATAACGTCCGCAGAGTTGATATGATCCTGGTGTACGACGAGGATCGCGATGACGATGATGACTCTATGAGCAACACACGAAGAATATTTGAGGGTAACCTCAAGGCTCAAGGCCTTGAACTTGAAGAAGAACCGTCAACAGACCCGAGTAGTGGCAAATTTTTCGTCAAGTTGCACGCGAGACTGGGGGCCTTGTCAAGGCACGCAGAGCTCCAGAACAGAAAGATCCCCTTCAAGAAACAAGAGAGGCATGTGCCCAAGATCAGGAGGTTCTTCAGAAGACTCACCCGGTTCCTCGACAACAACCTAGGAGAAACGGACCACCTTTTCAAGACGACGTATCAAGAGAGTCTAAGGCACGCGTTCCTGGTAGGAGATAGCGACACGCCATTTGACGAAACCGAAAGGATAAGCATAGTCTGGGACATCCTATCCAGGACGAATTTTGGGATGTGTCACAAAGAAATAGGTATGAGATCTCTTTTGTCACTTGGTATATATACCGCAGCCTTTCCTCTACACCATGGCGAGTACAAAAGTTATCAGAAAGACAGTAGCTGCTCTGTTCGAAAAATACTTTACGATAACTGGGCTCACCCTAAAGCATTTTACAAACAACAGCCTTACGGACTTATCAGAAAATATTTCGGGGAAGAAGTAACCATATATTTCGCGTGGATGGGGTGGTACACGGTGATGCTGGTCCCAGCCTCCATCGCAGGGATTCTCTGTTTCCTCTACGGACTTTATGCCTCGTTTGACGAGCCCCAATGGACCCCCGTCAGAGAAATATGCGAGAGTGACAAGTTAATGTGTCCCAGGTGTCAAAACTTCACAAAGTGTGGTTTCCAGAAACTGAGTGACTCATGCAACTACGCGATGCTGTCAAACATATTCGATAACCCATCCACGGTGGCCTTTGCTGTTTTCATGTCCTTCTGGTCGACAGCTTTCCTAGAAACGTGGAAACGGAAGGAGGTGTCATACGCCTGGCGCTGGGACTTGCTGGACGTTGACATGGACGAAGAGGCGCGTGCAGAATACGTTGCCACCGTAACGCAGATGGTTGTGAATCCCCTCACAGGGAAATCAGAACCTAGAATAAAAGAAACTGAGAGAATATTGAGGTTAACCCTATCATGGGTTCTGACGGCATCCATTATGATAGTCTTGATCTGCTTCTTTATCACACTGATCGTTTACAAAATGATATTGGTAGAGATGACCTACCTTGTTGATGAGAACTATTACGTGAAGAGCTATAGAAGTGAGATGGTTGCAGTGGTCTCGTCGCTCACATCCCTCGTCGTGATGCTAATTGCTCACTTTGTTTACAAAGATCTGGCATTGTTCATCACAAACCTCGAGAAGCCAAGGACAGAATCAGATTACCGAAGGAGCCTCACTTTCAAGCTTTACGCATATGAGTTTGCCAACTTTTACTCCCTTCCTATATACGTTGCCTTCTTCAAGGGTAGGTTCTACACGTACCCTGGGGACGAGGGTGTCTGGAATAGATTTCTGGGTCTTGGCTTGGATCAGTGTGACCCTGCGGGGTGTCTCTCCGAGGTTACGATACAGCTAGCCATCACCATGGTGGGCAAACAACTGTTTCTTAGTGCTCTTGACGTTGTTGTACCCAAATTAAGGTGCTTATGGTTGAGCGTGACCACGCCTGATTACATGAGCCTCCCGCGATGGGAGGAAGATTTCCTCCTACGTCCAATGGACCCTATAGCACTTGTTGGGGAACGCCTAAATACCACCATCAAGTACGGCTTCGTGACGCTCTATGTTACAGCGTTTCCTTTAGCTCCAGTGTGTGCCTTGATCAACAACATCGCAGAGATACGTATCGATGCACAAAGGCTTCTTACGCAGTTTCGGCGGCCAGTGCCAAATAAAGTATCTGGTCTGGGTGTCTGGTACGACATACTTCAGGGTATTACCTACCTCTCCACAGCCACAAATGCTTTTATAGTCGCTTTCTCCACTCAGTTTATTCCAAAGCTCGTTTTCTCTATCAAATATAAGGCTGACCTTGAAGGGTACGTCAATTTCACCTTGTCATCCTTCCCTCTGCGAGAATTGTCAACATATAAGGATGGCATGGCTCAAGGTGAGTGTTGGTACACTGGTCTCAGACACCCCCGTGGTAATCGGGAGCTGAGGATGGACTTCTGGCACGTGATGGCAGCGCGGCTCGCCTTTATTCTTGTGTTTGAACACGTCGTCTTAGGTCTGACGGGGATCTTGGCATACCTCGTGCCCGATGTCCCGTGGCCCGTGCGACAGCTTATGGCTCATGAAAGAACAGAGGCTGTGCAGCTACAAAACAATAAGCGACAAAGTTCGCTGGATGAAGAGTTAGGATATGTTGACCTCAAGTAGACATTTCCCCTGCAAAAAACTATAGCTAAAGGGGCAGGATTTAATTTATGTACTGTTTATTTTTGTACAAATCAAGTAAATTTACATACAAATTTTCTTATTATATTGAACATTTTCAATGCATGGCACACGCGAGGGGAAATGTCAATTAGATAGCTCAAGTGCACGTTTTCTATAATGATTGACTGACTGACATGTGATACGATAAAGAGATTGCATTAATACAAATTTAAATAAATCTTCATTTGTGAAGATTTGAAATTAAAAATGTAAAATATGAGCTTTAGCCTCAACGTTTAAATCAATCTGTAATTATTCATATATATTTAATTTCAAATTGCACATGCCTGCCAAACTGTTTCTTTTGATTTGAAATATTAATATATTTAATAATAAAATACAAATATATATAGAATGCACAGTCAAACTACAATTATTTATGGAAATTCTTGAACTAATAAAAATAAATATTGCGCTGTATTTAAGAGTAAGAAAAAATTAAACTAATACTTCCAAAATACTTATTTATTGTACTTTGATAGAAATATGTTCTGTAAAGGTATTTTA
Source organism: Timema douglasi (assembly GCA_901482245.1). NCBI lineage: Eukaryota > Metazoa > Arthropoda > Insecta > Phasmatodea > Timematidae > Timema > Timema douglasi. The sequence goes on from CABEEJ010000632.1 coordinate 86,854, forward strand.
TATTTAAAATTAACCATGAAAAGTGGAAAGTATACTTGTTTGGTTTATTATGGTGTAGCCAATAATATATGATCATATTGTAATCAGTCAAGGTAAGACCGCTATCTTTCAGTGTAAATGGAATCTACTTACGCCTTTCAACTCGTCTGGTAATTTGTATATTACATTCTGTGTTATTACTGAAAATTAATTCATGGTATGAAATAAATCTTATTCATAATATCTTACTTCTGAATTATTTGTGTGTATTTCATTGTTTAGGTTAATATATTACCAAGCAGGGTCCTTGTATTTATTAGGCACTCGTAGCCGTTCAAGAATGAATATCTCTACACCTTTATATTTTTAAAATTTTTGATTAATTGTGCCATCTCCTTTGTGTTGGTTATCACTAATTTTTCCAAGGAAACTACAGGCTGTCATAATTCTATTTGCAAAACTGATTAAAACTTTGAAATACTTAAGGCCTATTTAAGTGATTATAGAATTCACTTTTTGTCAGTAGTTATTTCAAAGATTTTTTGAAAATTGATATATTTAACTATATTTTTACAACTTTTCCACAGTGATACCATATAATCTTTATAATTAAATTATCATTAGATGACCCTCTGTGCTAGTAGCCTTTGAAGAGTACAAAACAAATGCCTACTGTTATGCCTAGATTGTATTAAGTGTGACGTGACAAGCTCTGTAAGCTAAGGGCGTAGAAAGCTAATTTTTCTCTGGGGGTCCACTAACAAATTATATTAGGGTGCGGACCGCTTCAACCTCGCCCTTTCTTTCAAACTTTTCTCAGTTAACAAATAATGTTTTGAGTAAGTATGTGTTGAAAGGGAAGGGTAGTAAAACTACCCACGTTGTAAGAATTTTAATTCTGTAAATTTATATTTTATTTAGCTATAATTTATTCTTAGGTGAATATTTATTTTGTTTCATACTACTTTTAATTAATTCTAGTTAATTGCATTTTGTCGAAGGAAGCACCCATAATGGCCGCACTATGCTTGGAGGAAATAAATGGACTCCAGCAGTGGGGGAAGAGGGGAGAGAAAAGAAGAAGCGAGGTTCTGTTTTTGTTTGAGAGTTTTGGTTTTTTCGGGGTATTGTTGAAAAAAAGTAGAGAAAGAAAAAAAACTACAAGACGGGGGTTAGTGAAAGCAAAAGGAAAAAGAAAGTATTTTTTTTAAGAAAGTTTATTAGGAATACCTTTACAACCCTAGCTTTATTAACTAAAGGATTGATGGTACGTAATATAGCAGCAGACCACGGCTAATACATGTGAGTTATTCAGATACAGTAACTGTCTCCAAAACAGAAGCTACCACCAGAGTACATAATAATCTGTTTGTAAAAAACATTGACTCAAGAACGTAACCTTACTGTTTTGGCCAGTACTTCGATAAATGCACTTTATTCAATATTTATTATTCTTATTAACCACTGACTAACCTCATTGAGGAAATTAACTGTAATGTATATAGATTTAAGGAGTTCAAATTGTTTAGTAAGTAAGTTTTAGTCTATTAAGTCAGATTAATCAATAAGGGTACATTTTTGTCCAGCATGACCCAGAGGTTCTGAGAGAGAGAGAGTCCCTGCTCAAATTGTCTGTAATATTATTGTTATAATATATATTTTTTAACCCCGAGACATTAAATGGTTCTTGTTGTAAATTGTCAAAGCTTGATTGTGAACCCAAATATTATAGATATTGAGTTAAATTATAATATGAAAAATTTACAACGTAAGCTACAAATTCCACTTTCGACAGTTCTGCTATTTAAGCTGCTCTTTTCTTAGGGTTATTCCTCAAGTAGAATTTTACAGGTGATAACAAAAACGTTTGCCTCATTTACTAGGACCCCACTTACTCAGCTCATTCCAAGAGACGTCCTTTGTTTTGAATATATGGGAAAAGAAGTACAGTATTTGAAATATTATTATTATTATTATTATTATTATTATTATTATTATTATTAGCACCGCGTCTTACTACCCGTTCGGGTTATACGCACTTACGCTAATGTGTAATGGTAGGGTGATTGTGAGAGGAAATGAAGGACCTACAGTTTAACCTGGAGTCCGAACCACGGTGGAGGCCTGGCATTCCCCACATTCACAAGANCATTCACAAGATGTCTTGTCAGAGGTGAAGGAAGGGTTTGGTAATCGGATAAATCTTTGCCGGGACCGAGGATTGAACCCCGGCCGTCAGCATAGAAGTCTGAAACCTTACCCCTAGACCGCCAGGTCACCATTTGAAATGTTGACAGAGCTAATTTTACAATCGGAAGTTTTACCAAGGGAATCTTGAACGTGAATGTTAAAATATTCATTAACTAATATTTGGTTGATGATACATGTATATACAATTAGAACTGTAGGAAGAGTACAAACTTAAATATTGAGTTTTTATATGTATTTGTGGCCCTCCCTTTAAGGGGGAATCCAACAAATTCCAGGAGAGTCCAGTTAGTCCCACTGTTACACGCCCTTGCTGTGAAATCAAGCAAAGCAATACACGTCTAATATTTGTTTAGTTAAATTAAAAGATGCATGTATTAATTAAAAATATGTGTTTGGTTAAGAAAATGTGTAGTTTTAAATTAATTAATACTAAACTGGTAAAAATATAATAATTTCTTAGGTTGAAACATGAGTAGTTGTAGTAGAATATTGTAACAAGCGTGTTTATACATGGATGCACAGAGATCACAACTTCAGATAGGTCAAAAATAAGAGAATGTCAACAGTTATAAACATTGGGTACATAGATACTAAGAAATTCCGCAAGACAGCGCTAGTAGCAAATGAAGAACGAACACATTGGACTACAGTTCCAACACTCCCTATTGATTTAATATGGTTTTTTTCTTTCCTAAATTTATCATTGGCATGCCCAGTTTCCTCATAAACCTGCTGGGGCTAGGTCTAGAAAGGGGTTTTGTCACTATGTCCGCCACCATATCCTCTGTAGCCATGTAATCCAGGTTGATTAGTCAATCTTACATCGCTTGCCTCACATAATGATATCGTATATTGAAATGTTATGTTCTTTTGGGAAAGAGTTGATTGACCTAATTTTTTGAGATGACTGGCTCTCATTAAATATTGTAATGAGCAATTTTTCTCCGAGAAGCTCATAGGTGAGGTTTTGTAAAAATATTGCTTCTTTGGTTCCTTCACTGAGAAACATTTATTCAGCCTCGCTACTGCTAATTGCTTGAACACATAACCGCTGAAGGAGCGTTGATCAACTTTGTCGTCACCCCAATCAACGTTGACAAATCCAATAAACTTTCCATCACTCTTCTGATATATTAGATACCAATCCATTATAATCCATTAATATCGCAGGACTCCTTTTGCACTTGACCATTGTGTTTCATCACAACATGTATAACATTGACTTAGAAAACTAACAGTATGAGTAATGTCAGGCCTACATGTCACTGCCATGTACATCAAACATCCTATCGATACTTGATACGGGAAAGGAGGTGGATTTTCTTTGCTTCTTTTCTTGCCCTTTTCCAAATTTAGTCCAAGCTCAGCAGGTGTAGAAAAAGCTTCTCACTCCATCATCCCAAAATTTTCAAGTATATTTTTAATGTAGGATTGTTGATCCAAAATAGATGGCTCCAATTTCCTGACATATCCTAATGCCTAAAATTTGTTGAACTTCACCCAAGTCCCCCATTTTGAACTTTTCCATGAGCTCATATTAACTCTGTTTTTTTTTTTTTAATTGTAATTACAAAAAATCAAAATGTCATCAACATAAATGGCAACTATATATGTATATTTTTGCCATTTACATTATGATAAACGCATGGTATCTATTCTGACCTCTTAAAATTCGTTTTCGTCAAAACATCATTAATTTTTCTACATCATGCTCTTGAGGATTGCTTCAACCCATAAACGGCTCGCTTTAAAACTCCAATAATTGTATAATTTATCATCACAGGAAAAAAATGATCGGTGTAATCCACCCCATATTTTTGGGCGAAACGCTTTGCAAACAATCGTGTTTTATACTGAGTGATATCTCCATTCATATCAGTTTTAGTTTTTAATATCAATTTTATTTCGATTGCCTATCTTTCTGCGAATTTACCAATGACCAGGCATAATTTTCTTTGAAAGATAAATATTTGCTTTTCATAGCATCCTGCCACAAATCTCTATCATCTCCAGATATGGCTTCGCTGATACTTTGTAGAGTGTTATCGTCATATATGACACTGTAAACTTCATAATTTGGATATTCCTTTGGTATTCTCTTCCTTAATGGTTATCTTCTTGACTATAAGGCTAAACTTTCAACCTCAGGTTCAGTGGCATCTTCATCGTACTCTCCAGAAGTCTCTGTTGAATCTGAATCAGAAGCTTCTCTTGATTCTGATTCTTCCTCCGAGCCTGAATCCCGAAGTTGGATTGGTAAATAAACTGTCTTTTCCCCGTTGATTTTTGTTCCTCGTTTTGCCAGGCTTATCTTCAAGGAAAATCACATCACAAAAAGAAGCAACTCTTTTTGGATTTTCCGGTTCAATTAGAAAGTTTCCTTTTGTGTGGTGACTGTACCCAACAAAAATTAGACTCTTACTTTTGGAATCCAATTTCCTACGCTTTTGTTTTGGTATATGGGCATATGCTAAGCAACCAAAAACTCTTAAATGACTAATATCGGCCATTTTGCTTGTCCATGCTTCCTCAGGTGTGATATCCTTCACAGCTTTTGTGGGTGAACGATTTTTCAGATAAATTGCAGTGTTTGCAGTCTCTTCCCAATTTTGTTCGTCCTATTAACACCTTATGCGAGGCCATTTTGTTTTGGGCAGTGTGGTGCCGTTTTATCATGTAATATGATTTGCCATCCTATTATGCTTTTCCATTTATTTTTCTGATTCTGTTAAATATTTTACGATTTATTTATTTTGGGTGAATTAAAATGTGTTTAAAAGTTATTCCGTGGCATAACAGGCTATTTTCTCGTGGATGACAAACACAATTTATGTGCATCTACAATAACACAGAGTGAAGATCGTCCAACACAGTTTAAAATAATTAAAATATAAACGAATTTTGAGCTAAGGAAGAACAATTATCTCTTTATTAAACACGTCCTTCCTTCTAAGAAGTTTGTTGACTCTTTCTTGTTTATTTTCATGGTTGGCCATTTATTACTCGTCTCAAGGCATTAGCTGGACTAGTAACAGGTGAATAGCAGGTCTCGTTCGGAATGGAAAATTAAAAAAAGTGAGAGGAGAAAAAAAGGTATTTATTTACTTCTAAACTAGAACATGTTTCAATTCTGACAGGCGGAAGTGAAGATTTTAACTCTCCCTTTAACATTTTTCATATTAATTTCTAAGTCCTTTCAACTTTTTTTTTTTCCATGAAATTAAATGTTATGTTATATGTATCCCTAGTTCATGGCCAACCATTTTACCTTTCTTATGATGTATGAATATTCTCCCTGGACTTGTACAAAAATAACTTTTTTAAATTTGCTGCTAGAATAAGATTCTTGGAACCCTTTTTGAAGATAATAAGGGCTTCTTTTCGGCGTCTTTAAAACATGAAGCCAAATCTGTGTTGTTCCTAATTAAATTTGTTTTAAAAGTGTAAGACCAGTTAAAAAGTGGGATATCAGTACATCAGTAGAAATCTGAGCGTCTGGTGAAGAACTAGAGACTATTGATATCCAGAAACTGTGGAATATGTCAAATTCAGAAGAGGAAACAAATACCCGATATTGTTACTGCTTTCAGCATGAACATATTTTTTTGGTGAGATCCAGCCAAATATTCAACAAAAGATAGGTTTTTTTTCCTCTTTCACTGTCGTCATTTATCTAGCATGTATATCAAACCTTCAGTAAAGAATAAATAAATTTAGATATTTTATTCCAGAGCATCAATTAATATTTTATTTGTTTTAAAATATTAATCCAACTATTGATTTTATTTCTGTCAACAAGCTAAAATGCTTTTTTTTGTTTCATTCAAAATTTAAATTATATTAAATAAATTATGTCTCACATTAAACTATGCTATAAATTTTGTAGCATTAGCCACAAGCTAACCACAACCAAACCAAATACAACGGACTTACTCAATTGTACCGACACCATCTGCTGCTGGCTCGACTACACGCACGACTGGACCACCGAAACACACACACCTGAACAAGACGACTAACCACGAGATACTGAAGGCCACGCCTATTCAAACGCTCAACAGCAACTCCCCCGAACCAAATATCGTCGGTTGGAAAGAAGAAACTCTTCGCCAGTGCCAAAGTTCCGTTCCTATTCCAGTCTAGACGCTCGTAGAACATCCCCCTCCTTGTTTATGTTCTTACCATCATTTTATAGCAGTGTGGGAGTCAGTTCCTAAAGAAAAGAAAACTAAATATGAGTTGGTTGCCCGTCTTGTTGATAGAAGAGGAGCATATCAGATCTCGTGACAAAGCAAGCGATGTAAATGCCTTAGTTGCAAAAATACACCTTGATAGAATAGAAAGTCCATCCAATGTGAAATTTGTTTCAAGGTAGGCCACTCAAATAAAGTCTGCTTTTAGACCAAAGTATGCCACTATTGTAAAAAAACAAGGTTATATAACAAATTACTGTTGTTTCAGGAAGGAAAAAGAAAGCCAATATAACGACGCTAGAACCAATGCACTCATCGGGACAGTTTCATAGTCAAATTTAGTACGCCTCAAGTGCGGCGCTACACTAAGTACATGACGACATCTACCTAAACCAGAATGGAATGGGCCGTTCTCGAAAAGGAAGCTGGCCCATTCCATTCTGGTTTAGGTAGGTGTCGTCTTGTATTTAGTGTAGCGCCGCACTTGAGGCGTACTAAATTTGACTATGAAACTGTCCCTATGAGTGCATTGGTTCTAGCGTCGTTATATTGGCTTTCTTTTTCCTTCCTAAAACAACAGTAATTTGTTATATAACCTTGTTTTTTTTACAATAGTGGCAATAGTGACTTGAGGCGTATTAAATTTGACTATGAAACTGCCCCATAGCGTCTGTCTTTTTAGGTATTAGCAAGTCAGTAAAAACTGAATGGTTCTTAGATAGCAGAGCCAGTGAGCATATGTGTTGCATGCAGGAAATTTATGAACATTTTGACATATTAACAGTTGAGAAACTAATTAAAATTGGATATAGATCAACCATTACAGCCACAGGAATAGGAACTATCCGTTTTGATGCTTTTGATGGAAAGCCTGGTTACCTAGTGTATTGTATGATGTGTTATTTGTGCTGGAACTTGAAGTTAACCTTTTTCCGGTTAGTTCAACCCTTGATAGAGGTCATAATTTTATTGTTGATAAACAAATCTTCAAATTTGTTGACAAAATGAAAATAATTTGTTCAACCACCAACAGACATGGAAAACTCTTTAAAATGAATTTTCAATTTGATGATTTCATGTTGTATGTGAATTTTCAGCAACCAAATTGAAAATTTTAGTTGAGTGGCATGAACGACTGGCTCACCAAGACTTTCGTCATGTGAAAAAATCCTTAAGTCACACAAAGTGGATTACTTGCCTGTCGAAGACCCCTTTTGCAAATCATGTATATATGATAAACAGCATCGTCTACCTTTTCCAGCAAGTACATCCAAAACGACAAAAGTGGGGGAATTGGTTCCTATCGATCTTTATGGACCATTTGAAGAGCCATCTATAGGAGGGTTTAGGTACATGATGCTGACCCGAGATGATTTTTCTCGCTACCGAATTGTATATTTCTTAAAAGATAAGTTGTAACATTAGCTTGCGCTGCTAATATCACAATGTTACTACACGCCCCAAATAAGCCTATACACATAGACATCCAGCATTATTAAAAATCACAATCTTACTATGTCTTATATAGGTGATCTACTCACTTTTTGTATCTTCCGGACTAGTGTGACTTCCATAACCAGCCTGTTCACACATAATCCTAAAAAAGGGGAAGTCCTAACAAGCTTGAAGGATGCAGCAACATCATGCTACAACAATAGAGGAGTCCATAGATGTGCTGAATGGCCCGACTGAGCTGTCCTGGCTGGCCACTCATAGGTTTCACTGCAACTTACCTGGTGTACGTGAATGAATGTACGTAGCTAGAGTCTGCAGCCACTCACCATTTGTCTGGTGTACGTGTCTTGGAAACAAGTCAAGTGGAACAACAAGAAACCAAGAGACTGGCGGACGTGACTAAAGAGACATAGCATATCCACCAGCTGCATGGCGTGTGACGTTATACTACTAATAATCAATTTCCTAACAAGGAGATCTCCCACCTACCAATCCATCAACTAGACCTATATATAGATAGCGTTCAGCTACCATCGAGGACTATTACATCCGACACTTCCACGAGAAGTCCTATTCAGGACTAGAACTTTATCTAGCCAGGATGGCTATAAATATATATATTTTATTGATTATATAAACTTTATATTACAACTATGGGTTTGATTATCATGAACACTTAGGTTTATTATGTAGTTGAAATCAGTCAGTATAGGCATCTGTAATTTTTCACCAAAAGTTTTATTTTTGAAAGTAAATTCTGTTATGGAATACTTAATATTTCCTATCGCCACTTGGGCGCTAGTATCTTTGTCATTTCTTGAAATATTCAGGTAGTTACCTTTTTTAATTTTTTTTTCTGGCTTGAAATTTTTAGTTTGAATATTAATTTTTATTTCTATTATGGTTACTAGTAATAATTTAAATTATTTAAATTTGATAATGTTTCCTTTATAGGTTATTTTTGTAGACGTATCTTCTTTGGAATAAATATTAAAATAACTTATTTTTGTTATTTAATAAGGTTTTGACTTTAAAATTCGCCGATTCATTTAGGCAGAAATTACAAGTTGTCTAACGTAACAATGCTTGGTTTTCTATTTTAATATTAAATATTAAAATGCAGGAATTTTGTTGAATTATTAAAAGTCACGAGGTTAATAGTTCTACGAAGGTTTGGATTTTAATCGGGAAGTCAAACCTTTATGCTAACAATTAATATCTGATTTGATATTTACATTTAAATTTGTTTTGTCTGTTTTCTTTGTGGTGAATCAGATGCATTGTAAACCATTTAAAAGAGGCTCTTTAAGCTCTTTGTAATCATCTTAAGGTTTAGTAATTTAAATTTTTAATAAATATCTGATTAAATATTTAAATTTAAAATTTGATCCTAAATTTGTTAGTCTGCATTCACTGTGGTGAATCAGATGCTTTGTAAATCATTTCAGAAAGGTTCATAAATTATTTTTTATAATATTAACCATTTTGTTTTATTTTTGGTCTCTTCCAGACTTGTTCAAATAAAATATGAATATACCTTGAGAGTTTGAAATATACTCTTAAACGTTCTGCGCGAGTGCAGACTCAGCCATGATGTATTTGTTTTCCAACACACTTCAGTTTGACTTGTGGGGTCATGTAATTTGTTGTTTTACCTTTGTTTATTACATTGAATAAATAATTCAAATATTTATTTAACTTGCAAATGTTTCACGTTTTGTTATGATTATTTCCTTAGATTCTGCCCACTCTCTTTTAGGCTATTTGTGGCTTCTAGCTTTTAGTCGTAGGGTGAGAGAGGTACAAAGTCCAAAGTAAAAGAAAAAATGATGACATATTTGAAGACTGCCAGGGTAATTTTGGGAGGTGAGGTACAAACTTATTAGGACTGATAATGAGCTCGCATTTGTAAACAAAGAAATGAAGATGCAACTCAAAGATCACGGAGTCAGGCACCAACGCACAGTAGTGTATAGTCCCCAGCAGAATGGAAAGGCAGAACGAGACATGCGTACTCTAATTGAATGTTGTGTAACCATATTAGCTGTAAAAAAAACATGAACAAAATGTATTGGGCTAAAGCCATTAATGCAAGCATTTTTGTTTTGAATCACACAGCAAAGAGTTCGGTGAAAGATAAAACGCCCATGAGGCTTGTTTCAACAAAGGAGTTGATGTAAATTTCTTTAAAGTTTTGGTTGCAAAGTTTTTGTGCAAATTCCAAAAGAAACAAGGAGGAAATTGGACCGAAAAAGTCAAAGTGGTGTCTTTGTTGGCTATGATGAGCACACTAAGGGTTATAAAATTTACTACCCGCAAAATAACAAATTTGCTCTTGCCCGTGATGTGATATTCTTGAATGAAGATGGACCAAGTAGTGATTTAGGGGGAGACATTGCTGCCTTATTACAACTACCTGATAACCTAAATCAATTTAAGGTTATGATGAAGGTTAAATTGAAGATTCAGAAAATAAAGATAGAGTTGAAAATGGAAAAGATCAAATAGAGGCCAACAACCGAGAAAATTATCAAGGAATTGAGAATGGACTGGAAGAGATTGAACAATATATAAATCTAGAAGTAATATAAAATGATAGGGAAAGTTTTAGCGACAGTAAAAAGAGTCTGAACATGTTGAATATGAAACAAACGATTAAAGAGAAAGTAAATATGTTATCAGAAACCGAACTAAATTGAAACAGCCGATTAAACTGGAAGATTATGAAACAAGTTGTCTAGCCAATCTTGAAGATCCACAAACCTTTGAAGAGGTCATGAAGCATCCTGAATGGGAACAATGGAAACAGGCCATCTACCGAGAATTACAAGCTTTGAGTGAAAATGACGTCTTCATGGAAGTGGACTGTCTAGAATATTCCGAGGTCATTAGCTGTAGATGGGTCTTTACCAGGAAGAGCAGTGAGACAGGAAAGCCTGAAATATTAAAAGCAAGAGTGGTGGCAAAGGGCTTCCCGAAAACCGACAAATTTGATCTCTCAGAAACATACGCACCAGTATCCAAATTACCAACACTTAGGGCTTTACCTGTGGTTGCTGATCATTTTGGGTTACCTATTTATCAAATTGATGTAAAAAGTGCTTTTATTTATGGCGAAATAAAAGGTTTTCATCTAAGTACCCAAGGAAATTGAGCAAAATACGAACAAAGTTTAGAAACTTAATACATCTATATATGGTCTGAAAAAATTACCACGCTATTGGAATGAAAAACTCAACTCATTGTTGGTACATAATAGGTTTAAGATATCTTAAAATCACTATTGCTTATACTACAGAAATGAAGGAGAAAACAAACTTTATGTTCTTGTTTTTGTAGATGATCTTATGATAGTTGGTTCAAGCCCTGAAAAAATTGTATCCGTAAAGAGAGTCTTATACGATAATTTCAAGATGAAAGATATGGGAACAGTTCAGAAGTATATTGGTATACACATTTATCAGAATTTTAGCTTCCGGAATTCTTAGAATTTCCCAGAAAGTATATTTAACAACAGTTTTGAAAACTTTTGGTATGGAAAGATGCAGACCAGTAAGTATACACCATTGGGCCCTGCTATTAAAATTGACAACTTTAAGTGAGACATTCCTGAGAGTCAAGAGGTGGAAACAAACTGCCGCAAATTAATTGGATGCCTGATGTACGGAATGTTGGGATCAAGGCCTGACTTGTGTTCATCATTGGGATAACTCAGTCGCTATCAAAGCTGTTCTAGCAAATAATTATGGCAAGCATTAAAACGAGTGCTACGATACATTAAAGGAACTATTGACTTGAAACTTAGATATGGCCGAAATCTAACCCACACTGAAATAGAAGGCTTTTTAGATGCAGACTGGAGAGGAGACTTAGAAGACCGGAAGTCTACAACCGGTCACACCTTCAACGTTTTTGCTCTTGTGTTTCTTGGTGCTCAAGGAAACAATCAACAGTGGCATTATCTTCCACAGAATCGGAATATGGTGCCTTAAGCTTAGCAGTAAGTTAAGCTTGTTGGATTCGAAGTCTTCTTGGAGGTATGCCAAAGAAAAATTATGTCTTCAAAACTTTTGAGGACAACCATTTTGCAATCTGGGTAGCCAAGAACCCTGAGCGCCACAAGAGGCTCAAACAACATAGACATACAGTACCATTTGGTTCGTGACAAGGTTACTGAAGGAGTAATTGAAGTCTATTATGTGTCGACAGGAGAACAATAGGCATACATGTTTATCAAGATGTTGAATAGACCAAAGTTTGAGAAGTACCATCCTCTGCTAGGACTTAAGTGAAACTATGTCAATATATATATATATATATATATAAATTTCATTTTTTGTTTATTGCTCACATTTTGTTTATTCTTACTAAGAAATGTTTTTTCTATTTTTGTTTTATATGTGAAAAATATAATGTGTCTTTGTGTAAAAAATTACAACTCACTTTTGATTTAAATAATAAAGGTGAAACTAATTAAAATACTTCGGTTAGTTACATATCTTCAACAAGACGGTTTTATCATTAACAATTTATAGCCCTTGTTTATGTTGTGGTTTTTTCATCTAGTTATTGTACTTTCCCATCTGCGTCGATTTCTGGCTCTATACAATACCATAAATCTTCGTGATTCAAACATATTTCCAACAAAAAATTTCAAGTCTTATTGTTATAAATACTAGTTTTGTTCGTTTCGACTTTTTGTAACAGTTCCACTCCCATGTTAGAGTATATAGGGTACTGAAGGAACAGCCTGTTCTCTCCGAGGCGAAACTAACACGTTTTCACTCCATTCAGTTCAGTTCAATTTTTAAAGATGGAAGCGAACTTTGTTTTAATTTTTTTGTGGACTGATTTGAGGGAGGTTATGTTAGTAGTAAAACAGATTTTCACAAGATAATTTTTGAAAGAGTCAGTATCTAAGTAGGCCTAATACAAAAAGTATAGTTATAATGAATTTTGTAAGTATTATACGATAACCATTTTGAAGTGAGTGTATTAATTAAAATAAGTACCTAACTAATGGAAGTAAAGGTATAAAGTAAATAAAGAATAGCGTTATAGGTACCTTCTGTAATAAAAGTCACCGAATTGTGTTGTTCATTTATTACTTTTTTTTTTTTGTCTCTTACTATGTGTGCAAGCATGTTTTTATTTAGTACATCCAAGAATTAAAAAATAAATAAATTTATTAAATTGATTTAAGTCTTGTTAGATTTAAAAATGGCGCGCGTAGAGTTTTTTTTACTTCTTATTCTTTTTCAATTCCTAACCTACTCCACTCACTCCTATCCGAGAGGTGGAGCAGGAAAAGCAGTTCTATCTGCCACGGGTACAGTTACTTCAGCGAAACGAACAGCCAGGGAGTGAGTCTACACCGGCGAAACGAACGATAAAGAGTAATAAAGTACTGATAGAACTGTTCTAACAAGTCGAAACGAACAAAACTACTGTCATGATAATGTATGTTGGGTTGGTAGCACCAAAGTCATCAGTCAGCTCTAAAACAGATAATGTGAGCTGTAGTGAGTAGTTACCATGAGTGTATGAAACAATATGGTTATGATAAAAGTTGTTAATATAATAACTATGTTAGTCAGTTAATTGTTATTATGTTATTCAACTAACACACAGTGTTGCACAAAACACTTATAATTTGACATCCCTTCAAGCATTTCCACAGCAGGTAATCTTGCATCTGTCTCCAATAGTGCTTAATATTTACTTGCATTCAAGATTTAGACAAATTTTGATGAAAGAGTCATTTTTGTATTTTGTATACTAGGTACACGCTGTGCTAGGTTAACAAATTTGAGATAGAAAATGTTAGCTCACGAATTAAACAAACTTCGTTCACTCTAAGATTAGACAATCACGGAATGTATATCACGTTCTGGGACAATAACATGATAGAAATATATTAATGTTCTAGGGTAAACATGAGTAATAGTAAAACAATGTATGTAGTAAACATTTTTTCATACATTGATGCACAGAGATCACAAGTCAAAAAAAAGAGAATGTCAACATTCTAAACATTTGGTACATAGAAACTAAACATTATGTGGGACAGTGGTAGTGGTGCATAAGGAACGAACACATTGGATTATAGTTCTAACAAAAACATGTCTAAGAGTTTGGATTTTGAGGGTTAGTTTTATGTGCTTCTGCGACTTCTTTCATTTTAAACAATTTGCGTACTAATAATGTATTAAGGTATAACATAAATTCCACCATATTTTTAGTTGATAGAAGGTTATTGCTTGGAAATCCCATTTAGATTGGCTCACTGATCTCTACACTATACTGGATGGACATAAACATACACCTTGCAAAGGATCAAAGCGTGACGCTCATGTTTGTCATTGGCTTGATTGTTAGGGGATAGATTTAACTGTTTCTTTCAATGTACTTGTCCGAAAACATGACTCTGGTGAATAAAAGTGTTATTCCTTGAAATGGTAAAGTGTTATACCACACTTGGCTGAAGAAATATTTGCATTTAATGATATTTAATTTAGTTTTACAGGTAATATTGTGCAAATACGAATACAATATTTAATATATTAAGATATTTAGCTTTCATCCATGTTGCTTATATTCTACCAAGCCTATAATATATTTAAATATGGCTATTAGCTTGTATATTGATTTCATAAACTATATTATATTGAAAGTTTGATAAATATAATGAAATAAGGTATCTCAAAACTTGATTAATTTGTTTGAATGACATACTTTTTGTAGAAGTCTTATGTTCAAACTATAATTTTGGTTGTGGCTTGTAGAAAATATGAATATATTAGTCTACATCAACTTATTTAAAGAAACAAGTCATGAGTTTGAACTTTGTTATACTTTTCAAACCTTTTATTAACATATTTATTTCATTTAACTAATCATACATTGATGTATCTCATTATATTCAATCAAATTAGCGAACGGTGTTAAATTGTCACATTGCCTTGTATCTGTATAAAAGATAAAGAGATACCCGAAAGTTTCCTTCTCTTTTACACAATGGTATGCAGACAACGACTTGCAAATTACAGCCACAGATGTCCATCCAGTTATATTATAAATATCAATTGATTGACTATATAATTTATTATATCTTTGGTGTCATTTACCTTGCTTATTGAAGATGCTGTAACTAACATGCATTATTTATAATATGTTTGATTTCATTTACTGCTCCTAACGGTAATACTGAAACTAAATTTATATTTCTCCAATTTTATGTTAAAAATTATATTTAAAGAAAGTCAAGTCGAACAATATGAGGGAACGGAGCATTGGCCTACTTGACCAATTAATTCCATTAATCACTGAGAAAGACGCCACCCTCTAGTAGGAGCATTGCAAACGTTAAGCTTTGTGTTAAGGTGCACAGAAGGGTACGAACTGACGTCAGAGGCGTTTAAAAGGATTAATGAATATTTATTTCAAATAGGTGATTCTAAAATTAGACGTTTCATGTCAACAAATAACTGTTAGAATTTCGGACCATTTGATGACTTTCTGTTGATTCACACGTTCGCTGTAAAACAAGAGCAGTGCTGATATTTGGTCACGTGACACCTCTAATCCAATAACATTATGTCCGCTTGACTAGCGTAGCCCACACTGCTCAAGTAGAGATAATTTCAACTTTTCCAGCCTTCTACAGATAAGAAGAAGAAGACCCGATTCTCTCTACCCGCCAAGAAGACCCGTTTAGCGCATGTGCAAACATTCAAACATGGCGTATCTCAAAACGATAGTTTAATTGAAGCCATGAGGTCTATCGATAGAAAAATCAAACCCAGACAATAAGTAAAACATATAGTTTTATTTTAAATACAGTAACTTGCACTGATTGTAATATTTACATTTTTAGGTTTGGCGTTTCAATGCATCATGGGTAAACAGAGATTCCCAACTTTCCACGAGTGCGTGGACAAATGCACCACTAAGAGGTGCGGACTCATTGTGCTGCTTCCAAATTTTAGAATATGTGTAAACTCACCTTTAAAGAAGAGTCTTTAGACAAAGTTTTTACGTATTTACATGGACATTTTAGATTTAACTTTATTTATTTTAGTTCCAGGTTTCCTATATTTTCAAATTCTACATTTTTTTTATACTAAATATGTAATTATTTGGTGTTGAGTGCGGGTCAAGTTCAAGAACAACAAAGGATGCTGGTCTGGTGCCAAAAGACTATAAAAGGAGGTTAGTTCCAAGGATTTTCAGGATTAATGGACCTGAGTTTTCATAAGTTCCTCCACGATTTAAATTACCTGACCGGGGCCGAAAACCACTTTAAGATTATGACAACCACTACTACAAAGACAGAGAGAAGATTGGAGGACAGTTTATACTGAGTGTTACATCCATAACATGGTAAGGACGGCTGGAATAAGAACACGACTTTGTTTGTTACTGCTTGAGTGAGAATGGTCTGGTCGGGAACACCGGCTAGCAATATGATTATCGATAGCAATTTAGGATGGGGCATGATTGGAAACAGACAATTTATTACGTAACCACACATGATAGCTAACCTACCTGAACATATATTACACAAAGATATGAATAAGTTCTAAATTTTTTATCGCCTACTTCTTAAGACCGACCTACAAGATGTCAACACAGGTGAATACGAACCATTTCACTAAGTACTACATATATTTTCTTCATCGAGCTACATCATACTTCAGAGACGTAATATCTATCGTTACTACATTTATTTAATGCATCACCATTTTATACTAAGCAAGATTCAATCAATATACTTTCAATTTCAAACATTTTTCTTTTACTTCTGGGAACTATATTTTTTCTCAAGTGTTTAAATATAAAGGTGACCACGACCTTGATACTACCTTTTTTACCAGGCCTGTGTTAACATCTCAGTAAGACCATTTTAAATTGTTATCTTTAATATTAAACATAATATATTTTTCAAATTAGCATTTTTTAAGGCATTGAGCCAAATTTAATACATCGAAGTTGTACCTATAGGCTATAATTTTTCATTATAATTAATATTTTGTAAACATAAAAGTCAAATGCATTAATCCTAAATTTAAATCAACAATATTTTTTAATACTTTTATCTTTATCTGGAATATATTATTTTTGGCCAGATAAAGGTTTTATTCATTCGTTTTTGTTAATGTTTCAAAATTTTATATTTTATCCAACAATGTTATGAAATGTCAATTATAAGATTTGATGTTTAATATGACGTCTGCCAAGTAGGGAAATTTACAAGTACATTTTTTTTATTGGCAGAATATATATGATTTAAATTTCATTTCATTTTTAAATCATTACTTCCATAGTATTTTTAAGTCTTCCCACCCATTGTTAGAATAATTAACTGTGTACAACACCTGGTCGATCCTGGTCCACTGAGACAACAGTGATAACTCTGGCAGTATGCAGCTCCGGAAGGCCTGGTTCGACTCATAGTTGAGTGATCAGTTGTGTAACATTATATTTCGGTTCAAGAGACAGCCAAAGCAAGTCACGTACTATAACCAGTTCCTCTCCGATTGTGTGTACCAGAAAAACACCCAGAGAAGACCCGGATATACTATATAAGTTTATTAATTTATTATTTAAAAAATATATCTTTTATAGTAATTATTTAAGTTTTCAAAATTAAAATATAAGTTTTAAAGAAATAATTTGTTATATAAACAGAGTATGAGTTGTAATTAGTAGCTTAGCAAAGAAATCTGACATTTTTATCCGATCCAATGAACAAATATATGTTTATATGATACTTTATTTCATTATTCTATGTTTGAAACTGAAGATGGAATGATTGATAAATTATTATTATTAGTATTAAAACTAGGAGAAACTATGAAATAATAGCAAGTCCATCTTGGCGACATTCATTTTGAATGAACAAGGCAGAAAACAAGGGTGCACCCAGGGAAATTGTTCCCCCCTGAGATTGTATAAATATTAGTAGTAGTTATTAAACTATAAAGGTAGCAAAGCTCCACCCAACAGTGTCCGGAATTAGCGCTCAAATATTTCCCACAGCCGACAAACGGAGAGTTATAAAATATAACTAAATATTAACCATCCCCGTAGTATAGTGTTCAGTGCAACTGGTTAAGAACCTAGGAGCCCCGGGTCTGATTCCTGAATTACACCGTGGGTAATTTTCTCGAAAGGGGAATTATTCCAACGGTCAACCGGATTTGGTAAATTAGACTTCATAATCATTATCATCATTACGGGTACGACGTGTATACAACCTCCATAGGTGTACCCTGGGCAACGCTCTGTGCCACCAAAGAGGCTAATAGTCTACACACACAGGTGAACGGACTAGACAATATCTCTTCCCTGGTCAAAGATGACATGTGATAAAAAAAACAACTAATTATTAATTACTAAACCACAAACTAGCCCCACCAAACGTTACTTGGGTTAATAGTTTTGCGCATATGAGAGCAATAGTTCCCAATGGCTAGGCTTGCCGACCCTCCTGGATTGGGCGGGAATCTTCCGGGATTATGACTATTCTCCCGTCTCCCGGGAATCCCTATCTGGGAGTTAGATATCTCCCGGATTTCACAGGAGATATCAAAAACCTTTTTGCAGCTTTGATTTTCATATTTGGATAAGTAGTACGATTTTGAAGGTTCAAGTTTCAAAGAGATCCTGTTTTGTCTTTAAATAACCCTATTGGATGGGATAATCTTCAGAAACCTATTGAAACCATTCACCTAGAAGTTGAGGACCACGAGCAATGTAACAATTAGTTCTTTATCTTTAGAGAAGTTCAGAGAACTCTCACTGCTATTGAATGAGTGGCCATTATGAAGTGGGTTGCTTTCTCTAAACAACTTGTAGTGAAGGATTGTGGCAGCGTGTTAAAAACTATTGTTTCATTCGCGTTATCAATCTCAGCTTGAAATGCTATAAGTGAAAGCACATTTAGCGTGATGGGTGTATTATGGACCAAAGAAAGCAGGACGCTCAGCCATGAACTTTTGAAAGCTGAACTCCAAGTTTGACATAGCTACCATCTATCATGTTTTGCATTCCACAAGTTTATTTTGTTAGATAAAAAGACTTTTGGCAGTTCCTCGTAGGGTTTAGAGATATACATTTAAGAAGTAAATTTGATATACAATACTTTTTGATAAGCTTGAATGTTGTAATTAATACTAGTTGTATTTCAGTTGATAGTTAAAATAAAGTTCAAGTTGCATTAGATTATTGTTCACTCTCTTGAACCCTGAATTTCATGTTGTAGGGCTTAAAACTGCACTTTTATGGCTTCAATTCAATATTAGGAATATTAACGAGTACCACAAAGGTTTATTATTAAGAGGATGATCACTGGGGGAAGTTGTCAGCACTCGAGCACTGATTTCTCACTACTTATAATTAAAGTGAGACAACAATAGCAGTTTTATAACACTTAATAAAACATAAATAAAATACATGATCTCTTGGATGAACTACGCATCGGGAAATAAGTCCCGACTGTGCACCTGCAGGGTGTGTTACAGTAAACACACATACAAGTGTGGATCCCACTACGGAAGAGTCAAAGAAAGATTAACCATGCGTTACTCACTCCCTCAAACTGAAATACTTTAAAAGCTAATTCTATAGAATTTAATCAAACACGTCAAATTTGATTTAATAAATCTCGAAAAACAACAACAACGAATTCGGATCAATTTGAAATATTTTTCTTGTGTTGTATCTTATTTTCAGTAGCCAAGGGTTGCCTTAAAAATCGTCTTTTGAGGCTTCAATTTAATAAAGTTTCCCAGCGGCCCCATCTTACTGCGGAGTATAGACCCCTCGGTTCACCCCCTGGAGAAAAATCCTGTGAGCTCCATTGGTAGAAACTCAATAGTAATAATAATAATAATAATAATAATTTCAAAAATCTGTTATATCAAAATCAACTATGTGGCATTACAATCCGTAGAAACACATACCTACTATATAATAATAGTAAACTAGCCTAAAGTTTATTTCAATTTTATTATTTTCAATTTTAAAATTACTCTTTACTATAGAACTTAATTTGATTTTAAAAGCATAAATACAAGTAAAATAACTCACGGCACGTAAAAATATCTATCTGATTTCTAGCTACAAAAGTTCTCTCAACAAAATCCTTGTAAATTTGAACCGAAAGACGTTTGCTAATCATTTATTCTAACCATAGAAAACGATTATAACTTATGTTGGCAATGCTAACTTCACTCGCGTCCAATCATAGAAAAGACAGTTTAATTGTCCAATTGGAATTTAAGTATTTTGTTTTCTTACAAAAGTCATGATCTTTTTAATCAATCATGACAGTAAAAATAAAAGAATCTACCATTAATGAAGTCCGAAATCTTATAAAAGAATTAACACCTTTCTCTGAAAAAGATGAAAACTTCGAGTTATGTGAAAAATTCGCCCTGTCTAAAATTGTACACCATCGCTACTTATCAGTGAATAGCTGTCAAATTGGCCAAGCTCTAGAAGGTATGGTTTTAAGATTTCAAGTGCACGGTCACTCTTCTCATGCTCAAAGACTTGAAAAACTAGTCAAAGACTTTACAAGCAGTCCAGTGTTTAAAGACCATCCTGAATGTGATATACAGTGGTCATTATTGTCTTTACTGGTTAACCTATCTCAATGTCCCACCTCTTCTCCTCAAATACTGCTTCCGTCAACTGATGAGCCCAGTGAGGCCAAAACCAGTGAAACATTTGATTGGGCAACATATATGCGTGAAGGGAATGAAAAATTTCTACCTGGCATTGGCCTCGACTCAGAAAATGAAAGTTCTGGATTGTCAGAATCTGAATCAGAAACAAATGAACAAATAAACCAATACATCACACCAAAGCCACCAGTTGTAACCAAATCAGATAATATACGTGACATCAAAAAAGAGTTCAAAGAATGTTTAGATAAAAAGCAATGGCTAGTTGAAAACACACAACACAATTGGTGGATTTCATCCAATTTAGAGCAGCCAGTGACTAAATACAGTTCAGCCAATGTTGCCAAACTTTGGGAAGAGTTTTTGAGTGTACAAGAACATGGCTTGCTTGGTACATATCGACTTAACACTATCAGTGAGTACAAAGTGATCCGGGAAGTGCTATTTATGCTGTGTGGTCCTACAGACACTCGCGTTTTTTACAAAATTGATGGGAAGTTTGTCGTTCGCTCTGATGTAACAATACCGAGCCTCACAAAAGATGCGTTTAGTAACTGTTTACAGCAGATGTGCAACTATTTCAATATGTTGAAGACACTAGAAGAGTTTCAATCAGAACTTTCTCCATCAGTTGGGGGGGAAGATTTGGAAAGTGAAATGCCCCCAGTTACATATAAAGCTTATTACACCGCTCTCTCCAAGTATATCAAGAATCTTCGCATTGCAGCAGTAAATATTGAGAAAGAGGTTAGGAGGCAAGAAAATACTCACACTTTAATGTCAGTAATTAGACAATTAGAACCTTACCTTCAAGACATTGACATTCTCTACTTGGTTCACATTCAAGCTGTTATGTTTTCTTGGAGGATTGCCCCTAATTGGCTCTGTGCTACCTGCCTTTTATCTGTTCTCCACAAAGCATTGGAGGATGCAATAACTCGCAGGCAAGCCACTATTATGCTTCGGTTGTTCCTTGAAAGTTTGTCTCCATACTTGAAAATAATAAACATTTGGTTAACGGAAGGTCGATTGGAAGATTTCCGGCAAGAATTTGTGGTGACGAGAAGTGACACAGACACGACACTGAAGAATTGGGAGGAAGGGTTTAAAGTCAGACCTTACCGTAGTGGTTTGATAGATTCGGGGGTTGTCCCGTCTGACCTGCTGCTTAACATTGCAAACAAGATGTTACATGTTGGTAAAACCATGGAACTACTTTTCAAACTCGACAGAATCACTGAAATGAAGAGGCGAATGTCCCCACATCGAGATTTGTACAAGGAGTTCTTAGAAAGTGTTGTTCAAGATCTTCCGCATCATGACTGGCAGGAAATATCGGATGTAGGGAAACACCAAGAAACAACAGTTTGTCCAAAGTCATTAGATAAAACTTGTTTCCAATCAGAGTTCACAAAACAACTTGACGATCCGCTCCTCATGAAAGCTTTCAAGAATGTGTTTGCACCATCACAGCCAAACAAATGTCGAGAGAGAGAAAATGCTTCTAGCAACATATCTATTCTGGAAATTGACTCAATATTTCCGACTCAGCCCTTGTTGGAAAAGCACTTGGAACGTCTTATCACAGATTGCAACAGCGTAGCTTGCACTTTGGTTTGTAACATCTTCGACGAATTACAACTAAACACACATCTTCTTTTGGTCAGACAAGTGATGCTTATGGAAGCTGGAGATCTGGTCCATGAGTTCAACAAGAGCATCTTCACACAAATTGAACAAGGCAATCTCGATGAATACTCTCTTTCGATCAAGATTGAAGACTGTCTTGACAAGCGTTTCCACAAACACAACACAAACTTTTCAGTGGTCCTGCTTGATGAGAAAGACACAACAGAAATCCAAGCGAGTATAGATAGGTTGAAGATAACGGACCTTAGTTCTTCTGTGGATGATGCAGTCTTAGTTCTAAGTTTAATTGAAAGAATAGAGTTACGTTATCAAGTGGACTGGCCCCTCACGCTACTACTCAGTGCAGCAAACATGCAAAAGTATAACCAAGTTTTCAGATTTTTATTAAAAGTAAAATGGGCATTACATTTACTTCAACAGTTAAGATTTAGAGACGTTAGCACAAAGTCAGAAATATCTCGGTCAAAAAAGAATATGACTCGTCTGCACCTCCTTAAATTCTGGCTAATGAACACACTCTGTAGCATCCACACTTACCTCATGGGGCAAGTGCTCCACTCGGAGGGATTTCAAATGGAACAGAACTTGAAACAAGCGAAAGACTTGGATGAACTTGTCCAGGTACACAGCCATTACGTGAGTGTGGTCCACAAGAACTGCATGCGGCCGTGCAAGTCAGACTTCATCGTTAAGGGGATACACCAGTTGGTGACGCAAGCATACATCCTGCGAGAGATGTGGTTCAGTGGCACCACTAAGGTGATCCATCTCAATGACCTCGAAGCCATGTACAACCAGAGCCACTGTCTGCTCACGGTTGTGTTGCGTATCCACGTCGAGGACGGTATCACGCCACAGTTGGCAGGCCTCTATCTGGCGTTACAGGATAGAATTCCCTTTCCAGGTGTTAGTATCATCTAGAAATATACTAATTCTTATCTTACTCGCTTATAAACATGATTTAAAAATAACAGGCTACCCAACTTATTAGTGAAGAAATAAATATAATTTGACATAAAGGCCTGTATTAAGTATAGATATAAGTTTAGATATGTCTTAATCACCTCTATAGTATCTTTATTTGTGAATGATTTCCTATTTTAGTATAGTGTTACATAACTTTGGAGAACTTGCCCACCTCTTCAACTGGATCGTTGTCGTTGGCCCGTTATTAAGAAATGGACCTATGTAAGACCAAATAAAACCTAGATATAGTTTTAAATGGGTGTTCCATGATATCAGGCCTATTTAAAACAATTTGTATTATTTTTAATATGAACTAAAGATTTAAAAAGTTAAAGTAGGCTATATAATGTATAGTACACTTTGGTTTTAGTGAACATTCGGCTACAGTGAACCTAGTTCATCGGTCCCAGCCCACATACATTTCAATGTGTGTTGAAAAAATCGTTGGTAATGAACCACCATCTTCGGTTTTAGTGAACAGAAAATTGAAACTTTCAATAAGAACATCATAATTCTTTAAAAACATAACTTTTCAGTTGTTTAAACTTGAAAACACTAATTCTCTACCTTGAGTTTGTGTTTAGATAGCACAAAGCTTGACTGAAAAAATATGGAATGTGAAAAAGGAATGCAGGGGATAGGAGGTAAGGTCTGGTCTTAAACAGTCACTGCACTCATTGACCTGGCTTAAGTTTTAATACTGTTCTCTGCGGCGAGTTGTTGAGTTGTATTAATACGACAGGAGTTAGAGGACAGTGAATGACAGTCTGTGGCCATTTAGCAATAATTGTTTTCACTAAACCCTCTCTTTGAAGAGAGTACATGAAACTCAAAAAATTAGACTTTTCTACTCAGTTTTAGTTTTTTTGAATGCATGGATAGTGTGTAATTAAGTGTGGAAAAAGCACAAATTCTATAGAAGGGTCTGGAAAAAATATTAACAAAAGTAGTATACAATAAACAGCAGCATTAAACAGATTTTTTTAAAGGTTAATTAATATATTTCAATAAAGAGTGATTGTATTTTAACTCTTATTTTGTTTGTCACTAACCCACTAAGCCTACTTTCAGATTTAAAAAAATCAGTTTTAGTGAACTTCGGACAAATTGAACAAACTATTTGAGTTCGTAAAGGTTCGTTATAACCAGAGTTGACTGTATAATAAACGCACAAGTGTATCGTTGGACTCAAATTTACCCAACCTATTTTCAATGTGTACATAAAACACCGCACACTGAACTTGAATATAATTTATTTTAACTAACAATCCTGAGTGAAAATTGTGCATTACTTGGGTAAAAATAGCCAGCTGTTCCTTAGCTGTGTCGAGGAAGGGGGTCAGCTTTTCGGGCAAGGTCTCAAGCAGTAACCCTCACCAGAAGATGGGCCCCAGAGTCTCATCCGTAAATGTGTCTGAGGTGGGGGGTGACCTTATCAACTTATTGTAAAAATTGTAATTTTAATAGTGGTTGCATCTTATTTGTCAATTTTAGACCCATAAAGTAGATCAATTATTGGGTCTGTCAAGAATATTGGTCTAGGCCTACACTTTCATGTTAAAGGGGGTAGATTTTCATTTAACTTCCTGTACCTAAAATATTCACAACAGAGGCTCATTCCAATACAAATTTAACGCATATTCAATCGAATTCACATATTACGTCGATAACTGTGATAAAAATAATCTCTCTCTTTAGTACTTGGTCATTATGAAGCTAATTCCACTCTGCCAACATGCTAAAATAAAACATTGTACATTTATCTCCTTTTATTGATTCATTTATTCCCATCTACCCTACTTGCTTTCAGAGTATTATTTGTGTGTTAATTATCCATGTTACTCGACTAATCCAGGAGTATGGCTGACGGAAGTGCACACACATACACACACCATTGTGGAGAGAATAGTACTGTCATTGTCAACAGATGGAGAGTAAAAATTTTATCCATCACTTTTAGATTTAAACTCATCAAAAAGTAAACATTATTGATATGGTAGGTACCTAAATGATTTTTGAAATTATGTTAAAATTGAAATAAGAATTAGTGATTAGTGGTATAGTTTAATTCTAGGGGTGTGCAAAGCTAAAAATTCTGAAGCTGAAAGCTGAATCACCTTTGTATCATTGAAATATCTCATTTTCATATAATTAAATTTCAACATCATTTTAGAACCACTATTAAACTATTTTAACAAGAAGTAATTAAATGACATATATTACGTTTGTATGATTAAGCAAGTTGTTTGTAAAATAAAATATACAGTGTGTTCCCGGGTTAAACGGCTAAACTCTGGGAAGTGGTAGTAGATCAAAACACTTACGCAATATGCCTTAAGAAGATTTGCTAGTTTTAGCTTCCTTTTCACTCATACCTTACTGGATGCCGTCAATTTGAATAAAAGAAATAAAATATTTTATTTAATACCAACTTATTTTGTTCTTATTAGCTTTTTGCTGTTTGCGTGAAAAGTATGTAAAAACTAGCAAATTTCTTAAATACATTTTGAGATTTTTGATCCACTCACTACCTCTTACCCAAGTTTAACCTAGGAGCACCCTGTATATTAACCTATATTCAATATCTCCTAAATGTTCAAAAGTAAAATACCTGCCAAGTTTTACCACCATTAGCTGAGAAAAAGCAAAGAAAATGTAATATACAAAGCTATTTAGTTGTGATTTTCCTTACATTTAATTTATAACACACACATCCATCCAATATTTAGTCCTTAATATTCCATCTAGTTGGAATAATATATGGCGAATTTTCAAGCACTGTTTAGACACAATAGTGTTTCATAGCTTCTTCAGTATTTTTTAAAATTCAATATGACCAATACGGTGGACATAAAAAGGTAGAAAACGAGCACCAATATTAATAATAATATATATTTCCTTTGGCTTTGCTTGGCAGGTTTCATGTTTCACATTTAAAAGTTGCCTTCGCAGGCTACTACAAATAATTATTGTTAAGAAGAAATTGACTTGAAAAGCCAGAACGGCCCATGGACATAAAATGAAAGATTTGCAAATATAATTTATTTTTTTATTGTCATAAACATATAAAATTGTATAAATAGCATACAGTATATCTTGCACAATAATATATTAGCCTATTGATTTGAAAATCATTATATTGAAGTGTATAAACATGGACAAAAACCTGGGTGGCTCAATTAGAATCCATGTTAAAATCCGTGTATTGAAACAAAGCTGCTAATGTAGGTCACTCCACTGCACTACCATGTAGGTAGTGTGGCATCATAGAGAATTGAATAAAACTTCAGTCTTTTGTAATATTTTTAGTAAATTAAAATGTTCAAATAATCGCAGATTAAGACATTCGTTGAAAAACCTTTAACTGATCAGCTTGTTAAAAGCCAGTTTTACAATGTCACGTTATTGTGTTCATTAAGGCTTAGTATCCATGCAAAAGTGCTCATAAAGTTAAAGCGAGACCTACTTTCTAGTCAGTAAACATTACGTCCTCCTGTCTGCCATATTGGTTTTTGACAGTTGTTATTAAAGTGAGGCTATGTTTCTATATCTCTGCAATGAGTGATTATTGGTATGGGAATGACTAGTTTTATTCTTTCCAGTACACATTTTAAATTTAAAAGAAAATCAAGTTTAATTAATCACTATGTCTAAGATAGCTCTGCTCAATGGCTTCAAATTAAGACATTCAAATTTAATTTGTCTTAAAAATAAACTCCATCAATGTCACATCTTTCCTCTTTCCCTAGGTGGGCTTTCTTCATCAAATTTACTCTTAGTAGTTTATTTTTCCTTTTTCTTTAGTTTTATCAATTTCCTTTATTATAAAATTATCTAGCCATTGGGCCACCTCATTTTTAAACAACTTATGTTTTATAATATTGATGTTCAAAGTAAACAAATCAAAAGCTTTCTAATAAATATAGTGCTTTGAATTTTAACAACTAGAAGGAAATTGAAAACTGCCTTTTGTAGTTTTGACAAGCATGCCAATGTTTGATTGTAAAATGCAATGCTGCCTGTAACCAGTAGTTAGAGAATTTACAAACTATTATGTTACGAGGACTCTAACATAACATTGTGATACTAGACACAAGTTTTTAATGTAATTCATATTTTAATATATTTTCTCTCACATATATGATTGAAGTGTAAACTATTCCAAACGTTAACATTATTAATATGAAAATATAATTTCTACTAAAACTCTTGAGTCATTAATCACTAATTTGACTGAAAGTTTGGAAAAGGATCAAAAACATTAGTAATATCTTGAAACAGTTACTGTCATCTTAGTAGTGATAAAGAGAGTATCATGCAGGTAAACACCTTGTCTTTCAGCGAGTTGAAGAGTTTGAGAGTCTGCTTATTAAGTTTCACATCGCTGATAGCAAACACATCGACTATGATATGTACCAATAAAAAATAAAATGGTGACAGTCTTGAAATGAAAACTTTAAAAACACCATAAATTATAAATAAATAAAACAATCCACCAAATAATACGTATAAAGAATTCTGCTAAGTCCTAAAAAATAATAACATACGTATGACTTTATTAAGTTTAAAGTGAGTCACCAAAATTCTCAACAACAGGTATCACAGAAATACTTCCAGTTTATTGGAAATTTGATAGAATTTCAACAGTTAAAATATGTTTACCCATCATTACAGTTATCTTGTGATAAATAATCTATGCAATGATTGTAACTATATATACAGTAACCCCATGGCTTCTTTGGTGCTGACTGACAGCTCACATCTGACAGTTGACAGCTTTAAAAAGTTATCAGACCAAATTACGTATCCCTACGCCGAACCAGATGATCTGCAAAAACATGTGTTTAACAGCTGTCACGTTTGACAGTCAAAATTTAGGTATATACCTAAATTTTGACTGTCAGAAGTCAGCTGTGAGTTGTAGGTCAGCACCAAAGAAGCCATAGGGATGCTGTACCTGGCCAGTGGCTGGAAGATGTTCATGATGATGATGGTGATGAATTACTAAAATGATTTTTTGTGATGCAATAAATGTGAGACCAAATTAAACAATTTTGCTGTACTTAAAGATTTGTGAAACTATTGACAGTACGAGAACTGAGGAATTTTTTTGCAATTAATTCCTGAAAATTGTTATCATAAATATTTGACTATTTATTAGTAATAAATGTCGCTTCAGTTATGTTAAAAGAATCGTACATTTTCATGGCAGGAAAATGGAAGCAATCACAGGACGTTTTCTTAAAGGCCAGCAAAACTGGCCATAATAATCTAGCACAATTTCCTGCTTAAAGAGGAGGTATTCATTTATATTCAAGGTATTAGATCGGGATTCAGGAATTATCACTCCATTGGTTATGTGGCCGAAGGTATCAGGCTCATCTTGTCTGGTTTGGTTTGTCAATGAAAGAACGGTCAAGGTGATTTTTCTTAATGGTTTTCCACTCTCCCTTAATACTAAATTGGGTAAATTTCCTTTATTGTAAGCTTTATTATATTCTTACCCCCATCAATGTAAATAAGCAGAGAGACACACATAGTTACAGTACAAGGTTTGTAACACATTATAATGGAGGGAAGCGAAGTCCACATTTCTATTCTAGGTGAAGTCGAATCGAGGTTCAAATATTATGATTTTTTATTTTGATGGAAAAATAAATACTCTGTACAGATTTATAATAACGTTAGCTTCAATATTAAAGAAAATAAAAGTTTTATTGCGAAATTGTTAAAAATAGTTGGTCCTAGTCTAATGAACCCAGTTATTATCATGATATTTTGTTCAATTATTACTTAAGAATATTTCAAACAAATATTTTCCCCCCACCTGTATGGGTATTATGCCTATATACTAGGTTTGCTGATATGTTAAGGATGAGGGAGGTTGAATTTAAAGGAAGTGTACCCATATTTGAGTGGAGGGAGAATGGAAAACCACCCTCTGTACACCTAACCAGGATTTTAACACAAATCTCCCCGTCATCGGCATGTCCAGTTTTTCGTGAGAGTAATGCCTTGGATCATGCGTCCACCAAATCAGGCCTTACAAATATTTTAATTTATTTTAGTTGTCAACAGTTTTATTGGTAAAGCTCCTTAATTGTCAAGGCCGGAATATATTTTGTGATGTGTATTTGACATTTTCGAAGCTTCGCACACCCTTATTGTAAAGTCATGACACACTCGTTTATAAGATAACACAAATATTTTAACAAAACAAAGAGAAAACACTAAACAGTTTATAAATAAAAATCTACACATATAAAACCAAAACTATAAACACACCAATAAAATCATCAAGAAACACGATACAAACTAAAAAAATGAGATACAAACAATAAAGGCCCACTTAGCAAATGATGAAACATTGGACTAGAGATAACTTTTTATCTTATCTCTATTGGGGTGTGCTTTGTCACCCCCTCAGTCTCCTTCGACTTTTCAAAACTTCCCGCAAATGGACCTTCATGTTAATATGGGATGAAAGTCACTGGAAACTAACAGCTTCATTTCAACTAGGGATGGACCCTCAAATCCTTAAGATTCGAGAACATTTCAGAATCAAGACTCTAATACTGCCTATTGGCGTTTCAGAACCAATTATAATTATAGGATGAACATAGCAACCAGTTCCCAGACCAGTAATTTAACACTTGACTTAATGTACAAATGTTATAATGAGTAGATTATAAGACATAATGTTAACATTTAGTTACTATTTATATTGTCTATTATTTTATTATATTTATATTTACATTTACTCTTATGTACATAATTTTTTCCACGATTCGAATTCGACCCAACTCTGATTTTGACAGTTGTCATCTTGCAAATTTCCATCATGAAATCTTTCCAGCCTGTGGCCTGGTCTGTTTAGTAAAATGTCTCAATTTTTTTGAGCAACCAAATTGATATAATAAAAACTGTAACAGTTGTATTTAAAAAAACCAGGGCCACTATTTCTAAATGTGTTTTCTTGGTTTCCTCTTTTATGAAGTTATTTTGCACGTTTCATACTCCTCCCTGATGAGTTCTGATAGAATGAAACCCGGGTTGGGTGGTAACAATGGATTTTCTTTAAAATACAGCCATTCCACCTGAATAAAGAGGAAAAATTTGGGAAGAATCTAATGCACAGAGGTGACATCTTCCTTTTTTCTGTTTTCTACAGTAGAAGTAGTCACACACAAATTTAAACACAAAAAAAGAAGAAGTGTTTGTGATTAATAAAGGCAACAATGCTTAAAGATTATTATTCTTTGTGTTAAAATGTGTGTGTAATTACTTCTACTATAGAAGACAGAAGAAAGGAAGATGTCACCTTTGTGCATTGGATTCTTCCAACATTTTCCCTCTTGCCCTAGGTGAGCTTTNCTTCATTAAATTTACTCGTATTGGTTTATTTTTCCTTTTTCTTTACAAATTTGAATTTTTATTATAGAGATTTAGTGATGTTTACCAATAGTTTAGCCCAACATCTTTATGGAAAAAACTTCACTACCAGAACCCAGTCCATTAATTTACTACTTAAATGTGAACATAATTTAAATCTTTCCAACATGGCAAGATAACCTTGTATGCTTGTCATGTTTCCTAAGATTTGAATTTGAGATTCAAACTTATATAAAAGAAGTAGTGGATTCAACCTGGCTCGATACTAATTTTAAAATTAAATATAATCGAAACCAAAATTATAAAAAATGAATCAATGACTTTCATCCCAATTTGAATCAAAATAAGATATCACATTAAATATTAGTGTTAAAACTTTAAAATATTTAAAACCATATCACAAGCAAAATAAAATCACATTTTCTTTTGTGCAATCTCAAAAGGTGTTACCATTTTTAAATATGGTCCAACTTACAACATTCTCTTTTGCATTTGTAAGAACAAAATTAAGGAAAACCTCTTATCTAAAGTACAAATGCTTCAGCGTAAACATATTTATAGTGCTAATCAATGAATCATTTGTTCTGTAATATTATTGCAAATTTGCATACCGAAGTGCAGATTTACTTGTATTCATTTACAAATGCAAAAGCTGCCACTAAGACTCAACAAATTAGCTATCCTGAAGATTTAGCTAAAACAGGCATTACACGATACATTAATAAAAGCGATCACTTGTCATGAGTCTATAACATATAAATAGTGATGTTAACATTTCCTGACAGGATTCTTGCAATCCTCAAGAATCCAGAGACAAAGACAGAGGAACTCGTAATTAGTGTTTATTTAATGAGACGAGTGACAGCCGTGTCGGTCACATGTCCTTCTTGGCGGCTACGGTCTGTGAGTCTGCTATGTAAGGCAAGGAGAGAGAGCCTTTCAGATTGCAAGATTGTTGAAAAGTCGTGAGTTCTATCCTTTGCTCGCTGCAATCCTCACGTTTCCTTAGGATGTGACCACCTGTGAAGCCTGGAGGAAGATGTATTAGTCAGCCACTAGGTCTGCATCATTCTGTAGTGGGTTGTAAGTAATAACATGTCTAACATACACCACGCTGCCATAAAACCACTTCCAGGCTTGCGTGAGACAATATATCACCAGTGGGATCCATCACACTGAGAGATTCAGGGATGAGAAACCAGACAACACAAGTAATGTACATGGGCGGGGGATAAATAATAATATATCATGAATGTATGTAGTAAATAGTTTAAAATATACACAATGTAATGTTAATTTTGCAATACATATGACAGGGTGTCTACCATCCGGGAAAATTAAGGAAAACGGGAATTAGCCGGGAATTTGAAGTGATCGGGAAAAAGCGGGAATAAGTCGGGAATTTGGTAAATCACAACAAAAATCCGGGAAAATGATATTTTACTCAAAATATGAAATACAATAATCAGTAAATTATAATGTCATTTTTTTGTTTGTAGCTGTGTAATATATTTTTAATTCCTAGTAAACAATTTTAATTCAAATTTTAAAACTTATTATTATTATTTAAAAAAAATATTAATAGAAAAATGAGGGTGGAGGGAGGGGGGTGGTGAGTTAGAAGGATGTGACATACTTTTTTAGTCGGGAATTTTAGGAAATGATCAGGGGAAATCAGGGAAAAGGTCTGGGACTTCATTGGTCAAGTTTAGTAGACACCATGATATGAATTGCGTGTGCATTTACGATGCCTCACCAAGAGCTCCACAACCGATGGCTGCCAGTCCGCCGAGTTTGAGGCCAGCAACCAGCCCTATAGGACCACCAATGCAGCCCCCAATGATGGCCCCAGCTAACGGGTAAATAGCTGTCTTGTGCTTTGCTGCCAACGACAGCGTTTTGGTACCTTCAGTCACATTCTCCAACGCTTGTTCCACATTTGTGTCGACCTCGTTCACTTTCTGTTTCTGCTCCTGTACAAACATGGATGTTAATTATTATGTTCAATATAGCACAAGCTTTTAAAAGTTCATCTCACACTGTGTGATATTAGTCAGGCTGTGTACATATCACATGCTCTTAAGGGCCCATCTCACACTGTGATATTAGTCAGGCTGTGTACATATCACATGCTCTTAAGGGCCCATCTCACACCGTGTGATATTAGTCAAGCTGTGTACATATCACATGCTCTTAAGGGCCCATCTCACACCGTGTGATATTAGTTAGGCTGTGTACACATCACAAGCTCTTAAGAACCCATATCACACCCTTGATTGTATGTATACACCACACGACAATTAACACGAATTTGAATCATCATCTCAACATAATTTCTATCCAATAATGTACCAATTCTTAAATATTTGTGTTAATAGATTTACGGTCAATCAAGTTAACTTTGTGCCAGTGGGTGTAACTTTGAGCCACTAGCTGATTTTTTTTTAATAAACTATATTAAAAGAACCCTTCCTTCACCTCTGACAAGACATCTTGTGAATGTGAGGAATGCCAGGCCTCCACCGGGGTTCGGATCCCACGTTAAACTGTATCACAATCACCCTACCATTACACATTAGCGTAAGTGCGTATAACCCGAACGGGTAGTAAGACGTGGTGCTATTAATAATAATAATATATTAAAAGAGAGACCAACATTTTATTTTAAATTCCCTATGTGTTGGCAGCATTGATATTTTCTATTTCCTGTAAGAAATATAAGTTTCCCGCCACTTTAGTTGCAGGCTCATTTGTGTGGCAATTGTGAGCTCTTATTTTGAAAAAATATTTGAAGACTATTTTCAAGTTTATTGATTTTCTTTTTGTTAAGAAGTGTAAACACCAATTTTTGGATAAATATTCTGCAAGGCTTCATTTTTTGAGGTAACATATTATTTTCATCAAAAAATATTAGGTTTTACAATAATAAATCGCATGTAAGAGTAACCTCATTATTCACAAATACAGCCAAACTTTGAACCAGCTCAAAGTTAGCCTTTGGGTACTTCAATGTTAAACTGAATTTAACACATTACTTGAAATTAAAATTTATCCAAAGACTTTAATATTACTAGATGAAATTTCTTATGTAAGGTATTCTATCGCCATTATTATATTATTATTACCACTTTTTACACTTTCTGTAAAGTAATTTCTTCTATATTAGTTCAAATTTGTTTAGTAAAATTGCTTGCTTGTAAAAGACAATTTCATGAACTTATAGATAGCCCCTGTACATTTTAATAATCCAATATAATGTTTCTTTTTATATTTATTTTAATTTAAAATGTGATATTTAAATACTGTACTATATATTATAATTTTTATTCAGATTCAATAGAACGTGATCAAATGAATGTGCCTACCAAGCATAAGAAACGTCAACCTGTAACTAGAACATACAAAAACTACTCTCCAGATCAACTTAATCAAGTTGTAAATGACATTAAGGGCCAGTTTCATAGTCACGTTTAGTATGCCTCAAGTGCGGCGCTACACTAAATACAAGACTACACCTACCTAAACCAGAATGGAATGGGCCAGTTTCCTATGCGGGAACGGCCCATTCCATTCGAGTTTAGGTAGGTGTCGTCTTGTATTTAGTGTAGCGCCGCACTTGAGGCGTGCTAAATTTGACTATGAAACTGGCCCTAAGTCTGGAAAAATTGGACAAAGGAGAGCTGAGAGCTGAGAGAGAGAACGGTATACCAAGAAATACCCTTGGAAATAAAATGAAGGGTCTTCATGGTAAATTGGTAGGCAGACCTCAAGTGTTTTGAGAACAAGAAAATATTTTTGTAAATCATATTGTTGCCCTTTGTGACATTGGTGTACCCATTTCGGTCTTTGATCTTCGATGAATTGTAGTCTTATTTGGAAACATCCCAACACAAAATACTTCAATTCAAAAATAATATGCCTGGATGGCATCGGGGAAGATCTTTCGTAAAGAGACACAAGTCAGCTTTGGTACAGAAATTTGTTGCTAGTATTGCTACAGTAGCCCTATGGCTTCTTTGGTGCTGACTGACAGCTTTAAAAAGTTACCAGACCAAATTACGTATCCCTACGCCAAACAAGATGATATGCAAAAACATGTGTTTAGCAGCTGTCACTTCTGACTGTCAAAATTTATGTATATACCTAAATATTGACTGTCAGAAGTCAGCTGTAAGCTGTCAGTCAGCACCAAATAAGCTGTGGAGCTACTGTAGAAACCGAGCCCAAGTTAACATAGATATGGTGAATGAGTTCTTTGATCACTTGGGGAAGAAACTAAAAGACGTTCTTCCTTGCAATATATATAAAACTATGATGAAACCGGCTTCCGTGATATACCTTCAAAGAAAAAGCTTTTGTTTAGAAGAGGGTTTCGCCATCTTGAATGAATACTCAATAGTACAAAGTCATGCTATACCACAATGTTTTGTGGAAATGCATTAGAACAGTTCCTTTTCACCATATATTATATTTAAGGAAAGCAGAAATGGTCAGACTGGCTCTCTGGATCACCATTGGGTACGAGATTAAATGTAACACCTCATGGCTATCTTGCGTTCCTCAAACAGCAAGCCTTTGGAGATTGCTAGTAGGGAAGAGCACTTGGAAGAAGAATGATTCAAAACACAATATATCGGAAAGTTAGCAAATATTTATTTTCTAAGTATACATCTTTTGCAAATAATCATGGGTATGCGGCGCAGGACTAGCATACCCAGAGAATACGCCACTGCTTGGATTTGACACAAACCAGAGAAGGAAAACATTGTGTGGCGTTGCCAAAATCAATTTTTGGTCAGTTATTGAAAATAGCTTTAGAAATAGGAGAATCAACCGCAACAACAAATCTGGCCAAAGGGTTTGAGGTTACTGTGATATTCCCACTAGATAGGATTAGCGTTATCACAAAGCTACCAATTTATGCACAAGACGTCTCGGCCATCAGGGAAGACATTGGTGAACAATTTAAAGTGTTCATTGAAAATGTAAGAACATCTGACTTAAGCAAACTACAGAAGCTAAAGAAGTTCAAATTGCCAGTTCAAGCAGGAAAGAGTGTATCTCTGGCAGAAGTAGAGGAGTTCTACAAAAATAGATCTGCTACTATTCCTCTTGGTGGAGCTAAGACAAGAGGGGGGTCTGTTAAATCAAGAGGTGGACTGAAGACCATCAGGCCAGCAACAAGAAGTGGCATTCAAAATGGACACCAATTTATCATTTCTGACAAAGGAGAAGAACACATTTCCCATAATTAAATTGAGCATGCAAAAAGAAATGTTTATTTGCAATTCGTATAAAACTACAAATGTGATTCATATTTTTGTTTTCTAAAGAAAAGTAAAAATTAACTTTTGACTTTCAGGATTTTTGTTTATCCAAGAAACATTTTTAACGTAGGAATCTACCTACATGTTTTTTATGTTACTATTTTCTTTTTTATGGAGAATTTGTTTACATTCGACTGGGGTGTAATTTTAACCAGAAAGAAGTGAAATGTATTATTTCAATTTGAAAATTGAGCTATTCCTACCATTATATAGTATGTTCTTACATTATTTTCAGAGTTTTCTTCAACCTCTGTTCCTTAATATGTTATTCAATTGAATAATATTCAAAATATTTAGCACTTGGAGTGTTTGGAACTTCTAATAATGAAGTATAAAACATTACAAAACTTAACATATCAGAGAATAGTTATCATATCTCCTAAAATGAATAAAATTAAGCATTTATCATCAAATTTTAGTGGTGGTTCAAAGTGACCCCAAATAGCAGTGTAATTTTGAACCAAGGAAAAATGATTATTTTTGAGTGTTATATAAGCAATGTTTAGATATATGTTATATCAAATATATACTTTGAATCATATATTTTCATTACAAGCCATCAGTTATCAAGATATGATTAAAACTCTAATGATTCAAGTGAAAATATGTAAAAAGAGGATCAAAGTTACCCTGATTGACTGTTCACTACTTTAGAGGAGTTTATAAATACTATTTATAGTTTAATTTATATAAGGAATTTGATTTCCACACCAAGCTTTTCTTTTATTAAGTATAACATTTAAATGCATTCAAACTTTCCCCGATAAAAGTAAAATCCCTCCAGAAGGCTATACATTGTAAAATTGATGATACTACCTGCACGACGCGGTCAAAATCTTGGAATAACTCGTGTACATCTTTGACTTCGGCTTGAAGGTTGTCCCACGATTGGAGACATGCCTGCTGCTTCTCTAACTCCTCCCTTGACACGCTATTCACCATCCCTGTCTGTTCCTCATCGTGTCTGTTCTCCGAGAAGGCTGGCTCTTGTCTTGGAGACATCCATATCGGGCTCATTTTCTGAGGATTCAGAGCTTTATAATATGAACAAAGATATTAATAAGGGTTATAGAACAACAGTTTGATTTCAAAGATTTAAACCCTTTCAACCTACATTCAAATAAACTATTAAAAATGGCTAAGCCTAATGAATAGTCGGTCAATATATCCACTTTTTTTTCTGCGTGGTTATTGGTTTGTCTTTCTTATTACGTATGAAAAATTAATATTTTGGAAAATTTAAAATTGTGTGTGTTCATTAAAGTGATGGAAGTGTGAAGAAATTTAAAAAAAAGTTAATTTGTTTTCTATCGGGTAGACTAACTATCCTTTTAGGCTGATACTCTTATCATTTGCATTAACTTACACTATTTCACAGTGTTTACACATTATATTTTAAAAACTCATCTATACAATGTTGAAAACACAATTTATAACATTGCAAACAATATCGATAGTAGTTTATAATATCTTTCAAACCTGCTTCAGTGGTTGTATGGCTTAAAGTGTAACTCTCGTGTTAAGACTAGACTGCCACTGATGGGGTGGGTGATCGGGGTTTGAATCTCGGTTGGGTGTACTGAGGGAGTTTTTTTCACTTTTTTTTTCACTCTTCTTACAAGCAAATGTAGGTACACTTCCTCTAAAATCAACCTTCCTCATCCCTAACTCATTGGTGTAATTAGTACATGTGTGTATAACCTGAACCGATAGTAAGGCGTAGTGTTAAAAAACTATACAATAGAGGCCTAGTTGATGATTTGTGCAAAAAACATTAATTTTTAATGGGCTGGCCAGGAAAATCACATGGGGAAGATGCCCATTCAAAAGGCCCTGGGGTGAACACTGGATATGATCAATTTTTATGTCAATATATATAAAGTATATTCAAACTATCAGTAATATTTTGTTGTTACAGTCGATGAGCTATAAAGTGATGATGTTT
This sequence comes from Timema douglasi, assembly GCA_901482245.1. Classification (NCBI taxonomy): domain Eukaryota; kingdom Metazoa; phylum Arthropoda; class Insecta; order Phasmatodea; family Timematidae; genus Timema; species Timema douglasi. Next base: position 124,664 of record CABEEJ010000632.1, read on the forward strand.
GTATGATTTTCTTGGTGATAATTACTCTCCAACCAAACAAGCAACCTGTCAGAGAAACAGTGTGACGTGTTCACTCCCACCTAAATATTCATCTATAGCCTTTGCGGCACTGTCCCGGGCCGAGGACGTCAACTTGTCAAACTTGTCGAGATCAGAGTCTTGCACTTGTCCACGCAACACATCCATCTCTGAGAGGAGCGCCTTCAGTTGTTTGAGGAGTCTCGTGGCGTTGATCTGCTCTCTGTGGACTTTGTCCCAATCACTGCTAGACTGGAACTGAACAGAACATACCACTTGCGAATAAAAGGACACTTACACGGTAGTTTAGGTAACAAACATGTATGTATGGCCCAATTTTCACAGGATGAACATTATCTGGAGAAAAATTACTCGATATACTTTTAGTCATTCATACACCAAGTCACATAATCTGCAGCTTCCACTTTTGTTAAGCAATACATATAAAGTATTAATAATAATTATAATATTGTAAAATGTTATTTTTGGCCGCCAAAAAATATGTTTGTATTTTTTAAAAGGTTCTTCATAGGCCTATGAAATTAATGATCCACGTATCATTCCCTTTTTAGGCCATTAGATTAATTTGTTTAAATGTTTAGCTTACGTACTTCTGTGATTTAAAGTTTTTTGTTTTAGTTTTATAATTGCATTAAAGTTTCTTATAATATTAATTTTTATTTTATTTGAAACTTGCTATTGTTGTTGTGTAGAGATGGTAAACATATTTCATTTTCCAAAATATGACACATAAAAGGTGTAAAGAATCCCGCCCTTTTCTTTGCGTACTATTCTCCTGCAGTAAGCGTTTGATTTTCATAAAATGACTTTTAACTTCTTACCTTTTGAATGTTGCTTTTATGTTTTTTAAGTATATCTACATGATGAGGAATGGCAACTTCATTAAATTTATTAAGTGGTATTTCAACCCTTTTTAATGGTTGTTTTAACAAAGTAGTAATATCTTCATTGGATCTGTACATCGTACTACCGCATAGTTTTCAATATAGCAAATAAATAGTTAACAATTCTAAATCAAAACACGAAATAATATACGTATGTTAGGACTTGTTTATAAATAAAACAGTTTATTTTTGCCAACTGTGCATTGCGCAAGTGTTTTCTCATTAAACTGACTAGAGACAAAATGTCCTACCAAAATCGAAAAATAAATAGATATATTTTAAGTTCTGTTAACCTCGTTTAACTTTTTCTAATAGCATTTTGTTTACGGTATATGTAATTTGTTCAAAGAGGAGTGTTTGCTTCTTTGTTAATTTTGACTTTCTAAATATATTTTCAAATTAAAAGTAAATATCGTTTAAAAATCCAAGGTTTTCACATGACCACATTTCGGGCCTAGACATTTTCTTACATAAGTTTTCTTCACTGTACGTCACAGCTGCACAGTATTTTAAACATATTATTTTTAATCTTACCACCATAATTAATTTTTAAAGAAGAATTTGTTTGATGTTATTCCTGCTGTACAATGCCTATGATTGACAACTCATGATATTATATACTGTAACTTTAAGGAAGTTCGTGGGTTAAAAAGGTGTTTTTGAAATGTAGGTGTTGGTCACTCTACAAGGCTTAATTCTTTAATATTGAAAATAGTTCATTTTTGAACATTTTTCTATCTTGTGTTAGATTATGTGTTTCAAATTTGAAAAACTATACCCAATGGTTTGTGATTTTTTATGTAAAATGTGCGTTTTATCTATTTGGACTGGTAATGTCAAGATCAGTTATAATTTTCTAAATTATTTCTATTTGTACCTACAATAGATTGTACCCAAATAAAAAAGAGTATAGGTAATTAGTCTTTTAAATGGAAATAAATTCCACAATAGTTACAATAATTATCCAGACAGTACGAATATTTTAGGAAAGCGCAATTAACTGGTTCCAACACAAGCAACTGTAATACAAGAAACTCCGCCAACTTTTCGTAACCTTATGACAAGTGCTTGCTGATATGGCCGTAGCCGTTTTTAACATTATTTTTAATGCATCTATTTTTTATTTTGATTTATTTACTCTTCATATTATTTCACTCTTGCGTTCTAACTTTACAACTAGGTTCTGTCTATTATGTATATGTTCGTATATAGTTATTTACGAAAGCATTAAAAATAACTCTTCCTATATCATCCATAAGAATTTAAACATATGTAGTTGGCGTCGTGCCTTATTTGTTAATCTCCAGTAGTGTGGTATGCAGTGTTGCTAAAGTAAACATAGTGATTGGAGGGCCGTCTCGGCGTCACGACACACCTTTAGCTATGCGGAGTTTTACAACAGTTTGTTGAGCTAATAACGTGTGAGTTATTCGTGTGTGTTTGATCCAATCATTGATCAGGTACTTCACAATATCAGTCACCGGATAGCGTCCGAGACTCTCGAGTTTGCTCTCCATGCTCTTTCATTCCCCTTACTCCCCATCCAGGTCATATACCCTCTTACATTAAGCATAGTTCCATTCTTTATCATGACCATGCCCTCACATTAAACCTATTTACATTCTCCATTCAGTTCATGTTCTAAATCATGAAATATGTCATACTAAGCCTAGTAATGTATATTCTGAATTAGGATTAAAGTTAAATAAATACTACAGATACCTTCTTTAAAAACATAAACATTATTAATATTAATATACACACATAAAATAAGGGTTCCTTTCCCTATCTTGCAGATATATATCTTGATAATAAATTTTAGTATTGGGATTGAGCTTAAATAAAAAGTAGACCTTTAAATACGTTTAAATATATTTTCTTAAAATTAGTCCTCGTTGCGAGGCGTTAAACTGGCGTCTGAACGCACAACCAAATTTGTTCCAAGCAGGAACACTATTCCCACAAGTTTGAGCTTGTCAATGTTGAGTTTATCGGAAGCATCACTTTCACTTTCTTCTTCCTCCTATCCTTCAAAACGAAGAACAATATAGTATTGTACTTATCGAGCTCTCACAAGTACCTAACCAGGTCGTTCTACTCCTTATCGACGTGGTCCAGCGCCTCACACATTTTGTATTCATCCAGAAGGTCCTTCTCAGGATTCTTGACGTGCCGCACGCGCAGTATTTCAGGCCTGTCTCCGTCGTGAAGATGGGACAGCTATCGATGCCGCTCTTTATGGACTGGATGTACACCAACATAGTTGTATAATGGCTTCCAAGACATTGGAGTGACCCGCTATATGATTTGTTGTACCTGCGCTCGTCCTTTTATATAAATACGCCATTCCTCCGTCATAAATTTCTACTCTCGACAAATGCTCCAAACAGTACCCCAATTGTCTGAACATCTAGAATGTGGTGAAACTCTTTACCTGCGAGCGCCTTTATATTATCAATAAGAGTGGTGGGGGTAAGTTGTTCCCCCACCTCCCTAGAAAATGTTGGTTGCATCGATCCACGAATTGTGTGAAGATATGAAACCTTGCCATTTGACGTAAGCACTATCTCCGATACGTTTGATGATCTTCTCTACAAGATATACGTTCGGATGTGATGTGTTCTCCATGGCGTAGACTCTTCAAGTGATAGGTTTATCTTTCATAACTTCTAGTAGAAAGGTCCTAGGATTCGTCTCGATGACTTTACGTATCTTGAACAGTTCTATCGTACAGTTTGCAGTATACTCTTTTGCAAAAACGTCCTTATGTTTAATGATACGAATGATATTTCTGACTTTAAATTTGTTCGGTGTAGGATCGATCTGTTAAGGTTATAGTTATAAACCGTTCATATCAAAATATATTAGCATAAAGTAGACTACATTGTAAGTTTACCCGACATAATGTACAAACAAGACTGGGAAGATGGAAGTGACGTAGACCCTATTATCTAAGCCTAGTACCATAGTTCACAATAGGATCAAAGCAAAGACTACGCGAGTCATGTACTCAACACTCCTACACTTTGTTCATTTATATATACAATTGACACAGATACACGACCCATACAAATTTTCTTTTGTGCCAAAGCCGTAGCTAAAAAAAAACTTATAGTTGGTTTTCAGAGCGCACATACCGAACAACTATAACATTGTTTTCAACACACTCGCACGCATAATGGTACTTAAAATCAATGTGTTTAGTTATTTTGTAATGCTCAGAGTTCTTAGCTAACCTACTGCCACTTTGGTTGTCCACGAAGATAGTGGTAGGTTCACTGGAAATTAGATCAAGTTTCATGAACATCATTCTTAACTAGATGGTTCCTTGAGTTGATGAAGATGCTGCTATATATCCAGCTTCTGTAGTTGACCTACTGACACACCCTTGTCGATGAGATGGCCAGGTGACTGGAGCTCCTCCTAAAACACTGATATGTCCAATTGTAAATTTTCTTGTTGTTTCATCCCCAGCATAATCATCATCTGAATAATCTACCATTAACTCATTTTGATTTCCTAGGTAGCAAATACCATAGTTCTTGGTAATAGCTAGATATCACATTATCTTCTTAACTGATGCCCAGTGAATATCCTGTGGTTCATTAGTAAACACTATTTGTTTGATTAATTGCTAAGGCAATATCTTGACGTGTCACTGTTGTAAGAAATATCAAGCTTCCAACAGCTTCACGATAAGGTACTTCAAGAACCTCCTTAGATTTTCCAGTAATTCGATGTAAATCTGCATTTGGATCAGCTGGTACTGCTTGCAAATTGTAATCTCACATAGATAACTTGTTAATCAATCTCTCAAGGTATCCTTTGTGACTTAAAAAAAAATCTCATTTTTTTATCTCTTTTTATCTAGATTCCAACAAAATAATTGCAGTCATTTTCTTTAATATCTAACTGTGCCTTGAGTTCATTTACCACAAGTTCCAACATTTCTGAGCAAGTACTTATTAGATTCCGTCATCCACACATAATGCAAACAAAATTTTGCAACATCATCAATCGTTGTTCTAAAGACACATTTATCTGATTCCAATGGCTTGAATCCAAAGGATTTTAAAAATTCCAGGAATTTCTTATTCCAGCAACGTAGAGACTACTTTAGTCCATACAAACTATTCCTCAACTTGCAAACCATGTTTCGATCACCCTTTTAGAAATATTCTGGCTGTTTCATAAACAATTCAAGCAGTTCGCCACATATAAATGCTGTTTTTATGTCAAACTGTATCATTTACATATCATAGATTGTTCCAAGTACAAGAAGTATTATAATCGAATCGTACCTAATGAAGGGTGAAAATGTTTCCTTATAGGGCCTGTCTTTTGTGAATATCCTTTTGCATATAACCGTGCTTTTAATCGCTCGATACTTCCATCTGGTCTTAATTTTATTTTATATAACCATTTGCAGCCTTTAGCATGTCGATTTGAAGGTAGATGTCTTAAGGTCCAAGTTTCGTGATCAGTTAAATATGTCATCTCTTCCTCCATAGCATTAAGCCATTCCTTAGAATATTTGTCAGTTACTGCTTCTTGGTATGTTTGAGAATTGATGCACATGCTGTTTCATTGGTTACTTGAAGATGACCTCATAACATCTCTTTTACGAAGTGTTGGCCTTGAATTTCTCTTGTCTTGTATACATCTTTCTTTTGATTCGGCAGTTTTCTCAGGCTCTGATATACATTATTTAACTCCTGGGTCATTAATTACAGAATCTTTACTCATTTCTTCATTACATCCATCATCCCAAGCTACTGTACATTTCCTTGTACTGGGATGATACAATCTGTAGTTAGTACTATTATCATATCCAAAAAACTCGCTTTCTTAGCCTTGTTTTCAAATTTAGTACGACCTTATTTGGGTATATGCTCATAAACCTGTGCTCCAAATTTACGCATGTGCTTCAAGGTTATCTTTTTTCCAGTAAATATCTCGAACGCTGTCACGTTTATTGTTTACCATGCCTGCCACCGATTTAAAATGTAAACACTCACATTTAGCCCACAGTGCCTCCGGGAGTTCTACTTCAATCAACATGGTCCTGGCGCATTCTAAGATTGTTCGATTTTTCCCCCTCGATAAGCCCATTCTGTTCCTCACAATATGGAGTGGTTCTCTCACAGATAGTTACAGTTTTCTTAAAATGCTCTGTAAATTTTTTGTTTACAATTTCACGACCATTGTCACTCTTAAGTAATTGTTGGAAATGTATTAACGTATCAATAACATCCCTTTTGTACTTTATTAAATAAACAAAACTATGTGAAGTGCAGTCATTCTTAAATATCAAAAAATAATTGGCTCCTCCCAGCGACGTAACCGGTATTTTCCACATACATCAGTGTTTATAAACTCACCAGGTTTACTTGCACGAGGACTAAGATTTTCATAAAATGGCAGTCGATGTGTCGTACCAAATTTACACGACTCACAAAACAGCTTATGAATGTTGTTTGCCTTTAACCCCGGTAATAGTTCCTGACTCGGCATGATCTTGAAGCTATTGATGCCCTGATGTCACAGTCGCTCATCCATAACTTCACTGACTCCTCCACTGAATCTGTATGCTCAGTGATTGCTCTTGTAAAGCTTCTTGTAACATTGATTAGCCATTTTAATTCCCGTTACAGTAGTTCGATTTTGTCCTGGGACCTGCACTTCAATTTTGCTTTCATCAAAAATCACCCTGAACTGTTTACTAGTCACTGCTCCTACTGGAAATAGATTTTTATTAAGTTTTGGAACCGATAACGTATTTTCAAGTGCGCGAAGCTCCCACTGTTCACTCACGAGTTCTAACACTTCTACAGACCCGATACTTCAGTTTGGACGTAAACCTATGAATTATATTCAAACTGTACGACACTCAGATCGTCAATTGGTTTTAGCAAAGAAACACATGCCTTATGATTTTCATAGGAAAAACCTTATCTGATAGCTAGAAAAGTTACTAAATCTATTTTTAAGTTGGCCTACTCATACGTAAAGCCATATGAGCTGCAGCTGTCATTCTTGATATATAATATAAATACCAATAACAATAATTATAATAAATGTAAAATATTATTTGGCCTAAAAAATATGTTTGTATTTTTTTTAGTGTTGTTTCCTATAAAAATTCTGGATTCCCTGACACGCTACTGTTAGTCTCCCATAAATAAATAATGCTGTTCTCTATGTGGTAGCAAAGCTAATTTGTGAACTATTTGAACTGTCCAGAGATATACCAAGGAAATTGATATATGTTATTATTCGATAAAATACTTTTGAAAAATATTCATTTGTTGATGTTGAATATAACCTCTCCTAGACCCGCAACAGATTCCTTCAAGGCATGCAGTCACGCGCATTTCTCTCCATGGGGGGCGAATTCAACAGAGACTGGGAGAAGGGGTGGGGGAAAATTTGCAACAAACTGCGAGTGTTTAATTAAAATTTCACGCGTGGTAAAGCGCTGCTGTCGCGGAGAGACGTAGTAGATAAAAACTCAGTACAGTAGGTTACTTTTTTTTGGGGGCGGGGG
>CABEEJ010000632.1:132261-143070 GCA_901482245.1 Timema douglasi
TTTATCTGGAAAAATTATGATGGCTACTACTTTTCCAAGTTAGATTTTACTGTTTTAGAAGAAAAAAAAATTGTTGGTGTAATTTATTATACAGAACGTTGCCTGTAACTAAAATTAAGTTCTTTTGAAAATAAACAATGCGTAGAACAGACAAAGTGGGGGAAATACCCTAGACAAGTTAAAGAGGAAAACCATAACATTGAACATAAAAACTGATGATCTTTAGTAGTAATTTTATTCATGTTTTTGTACTGATAAAAATTTATCGATACCTTTAGGTAATAAATATTAAAAAAAAAAATTAAAAGTATTTAGTGTTCTACAAACAAGACACACTTTACGGGTAGTATCAAGGAAAGACTCGTAAAGACGTGTTTTTTTACGCTTGCAACACGTGTTAGAACGAGCAATCACTCAACTTACCACCGCTTGTATTTGACTGGTGAGGCGTAACCAGACTCTCATGGTGGAAGAACCAGCAGACATACTTTCGTTTTTTAAAGATTAAACCTTTCTATTATTATTATTATTATTATTATTATTATTAGCACCGCGTCTTATTACCCGTTCGGGTTATACGCACTTACGCTAATGTGTAGTGGTAGGGTGATTGTAAGACGAAATGGAGGACCTACAGTTTAACGTGGGATCTGAACCACGGCGAGGGCCTGGCATTCCCCACATTCACAAGTTGTGATTAATACACGTATTTTCAGAGGTGAAGGAAGGGTTTGGCAATCAGATAAATCTCTGCCGGGACCGAAGATTGAGCCCCGGACCTCCTACACAGAAGTCTGACACCTTACCCCTAGACCACCAGGTCACCTTAAAAACTTTTCTTTACAATCTTTAATCTTTTATTGAGGAACTGTGCTTGACAGTGGATACCAAAGATGGAAGAATCAAATGGTATACCCCTATTCTCTTGGAATTTAATTGCGTATAACCCGAACGGGTAGTAAGACGCGGTGCTAATATTAATAATAATAATAATAATAATAATAATCTTGGAATTTAAAACTTATCTATGGCCAACTTTATGTTTGTTTGGTTAATTTTCTATAATGAATTATCTTGTTAAATAAAATTTGTGTTTATAATGCAGCTTCGAAACTATTTATTTGCAAAATTGTATAAAGTATATAGTTTAATACTACTACTACTACTACTACTACTACTACTACTAATAATAATAATAATAATAATGATGATGATAATAATAACAATTTGAACATATCTTTAATCATAGTGCTTGAATCTTACTAACATCCATGGTAGAGAAATACAACTTATCTCCTCTTACCTCACATATTCAATGTCATGTGTAGTGTGGGTGACATTCGTGTGTCAAAAAGTTTTTTTTAATATAGTATGGTCCCATTAAGGTTCATTATCTATTAATTTAAGGATCTAAGGATTAGAGGGGTAGCTAAGAAGAAACATACCAGTGTCCAACTGAACAAATGGTCGATTAGCTCAATGTAATAATCCCCCACAGTGTAATTAATGACTGATGGTACCAAAGACGGTAAAATTAATCTAAAGACTAAGTTATACATTTAATGTCTGGTCAATTCTACCCTTAATTTCCTGGTTAATTAGATCATTAATTCCCTGGCTAAATATACCCTTAATTTCCTAGACAATTTTACCCTTAATTCATTGGGCAATTTTTTCTTAATTATTTGATCGATTCTACCTTTGATTAACCCTAATTCCTTGGTAAATTCTACCCTTAACTCCATGATCAATTCTAGCCTTGGGTGACCTGGCGGTCTAGGGGTAAGGTGTCAGGCTTCTATGCTGGCGGCCGGGGTTCGATCCTCGGTCCTGGCAAAGATTTATCTGATACCAAACCCTTCCTTCACCTCTGACAATACATCTTGTAAATGTGAGGAATGCTAGGCCTCCACCGTGGTTCGGATTCCACGTTAAACTGTAGGTCCTCCATTTCATCTCACAATCACCCTACCATTACACAGTAGCATAAGTGCGTATAACCCGAACGGGTAGTAAGACGCGGTGCTAATAATAATAATAATAATAATAATAATTCTAGCCTTAATTTCCTGGTCAATTCTACCCCTAACTCCCTGGTCAATTTTACCCTTAATTCCCTGGTGAGTTCGCTCTTAAATCCCTGATCACTCCTTTTCTTAATTCCCTGATTCTGAAACGACTTTTGTTGTTGAGGCGTTCTTTCTAAACTCTTGAAAGTTGTCCAATTCATCATTCTCGTCCGTAGAAAGGAGGGGAGAGTTGGGAGGAGATAAAGCAGCTAAAGGAGGGGGATGTTGACAACCATTAGTAGTGATGGGCATAATCGAATGATTTTAAGAATCGAATGAATCGAAAGAATCATTCGAATAATTTTGAGAAGTAGTAAAGAGTCGGTATATAATCGTTAATAGTTCTTGGTAAAAGTAGTTACTAGTTGCTCGTTTTGCTTTGTGCTACTATTCTCTTTACCCTGCTTTCGGCTCTCCCAACACGCATTCCTTTGCGTTTGAAGCTTATCAAAACTGTTCTATTACTACATTTAGTTCCTTGTGACAGTGTCAAAGACCAATGTACAGACACAACAAAATACTATACAGTGAACGCATTAGTCACATGAGTACCTCGCAATTAATATAAATACTTTTGCCTATGATTAATAATAAAATTAAGAACATACGTTCCCCTATGTGTCTAAAAGAGTCGATTTAATTGACTCTTTAATAGTGCCTAAACATAATATATATAAGCTCACAATCAATCCTATTTATATATCGGGTAAGTGATAAATTACTTTCGGTTTGAATATCTGAATCAATTATATGCCTCCTGAAAGCTTCACTTAAAATCAAACACACAATTACTACTGGACAAACGACCACGTAAGTTTGCTGGATAATGATATTTTGTGTTATAAGAATGTAAAATTATTTCAATGAATGAACTTATAATACGATCTGGATATTACGGCCGAGAAATGTTTTATTAAATACCTACATAAAAAGTATACTTATCTATTTAATAAATTTGACTTAACGTTAAAAAGATTATCTCTCAAACCGTTCGTGTTATATGCGATTAGTTAGTTAGGAAGGTAAAATTTAAAGGGAATAAAAAAGAACAATCTACGTAGTAATGTCGCAAAATAATCGAATCATTTTATAATTTTTATTCGAATTATTTTTGGCTGATATTCAATTGTAAGCTGTACAACCACTTAAACTTTGTAGTAATTAACCTTAGAATCATTCTAAAGCGTAAGGTCGATTATAATTGTGTAGCATTGAGGACTATTTATTGAAAATGAACCTAATAGAAATGAAGACCTGTATAGAAATAGCCTGGAAACATTCATAATCATAAGGTCGATCTTCCTCAGCACTTCTGGTAAGGGAGTGAGTGGTATGTGAATGAATCGGCCAGCTCGCTTAAAGTCAGCTACTATTTTCATTCGAATGATTTTTTAATTCGAATGATGTTGAAAGAATCGAATGTATATGAGTGCCGGCATATTATCTTTTTAATGTTGGGTATTATTAATTAGATTTAACTAAAGTTAAATTTAGCTTACAGCTTTTAAAAAAAATGTCAATTCTCGTATTAGGTCTTTTAGGGCAATGAATTCCGAACTATCAGATACACCACTTTCTAATAAAATACCTAGGTAACATTTACTAACAATTAGAACGTGTGCGTTGGACACATACGAGTAGGGGACAGCGTCATCACGTCCAAGGCCGTCTTCGGAATTTGGAGGCCATGGCCCCGACATTTTTGAGCACCCCTCTCTATTATGTATAGCACTTACACACACACATATTTATATACATATATATATGTATATATATATATATATATAATGTTTTGAATGGATCTTAAAATTTTAAAATGTTCACCTGAACTATTTAGGGAGTGGTTATTTGAGGTTATAAACAACTAGGTACTGGCAAAGTAAAAATTATTATTTAAAGAAAACTATTCAGTATAATCTTGAATATTGCCAATGCATTAAAAAGTTTACTTAATGTTTTTTTACCTCTTTCTCTCTCTATCTTTGTTTAGGTAGGTTTGAAATATGAATCTTTGCTCTAACATGTTAAGGGACCTTTGCAGGCCCATGGCTTTATATATATATGACTGTTTAGTGTCAAACTACCAAACTTATGTTACCTAGACATATGAACAGAGGCTGTCATCTGGTTTGATTGTATTTACCGTCTAATATATCCTACATATCTAAAGGTTAATCTCACTAGTAGCCCGCTTCGGCGGTCTTGTGGGAATAACACGTCACTACCGAAATAGACTGGACTATCGAAAACGGGGAGATCGTGGTTCAAATACCGGTCGGGTGTATTATGTTTTCTACCCCCAAAATGTACTCCCCGCAAACGTGGGTACACTTCCTCTAAATTCAACCTGCCTCCTTCCTAGTACATCACCGTGATAACAGTGGTACATGTGTATCCCCCCTAACGGACTGAGGCGTGGTGACAAAAAATAAATAAGTAGTAGATGAAGGGGAAGTTTAAGTTGCTCCGAAGATAATTTATAGCAAGTAACAAAGTATAGAATGCACATTTCGAGGGGTGGGTGTGAGCCAAGGGTTCCTCTATAGACTATAGACTTTAGAGGTTGCCTCGTTCGCTCGCGCATCGATTTGCGCACGTCACTGGTAGCCCATTTGCTGCTACAGTTCGCATACTAGGCTATTTATTGTATATTGTACTGCGAGTTTATATGCGTTAGGTTCGGTGTTTTCGTAAAGTAGTCTCGTAATTCACAGTAATTTTTGGAAATATTATAATAATATTAGCACCGCGTCTTACTACCCGTTCGGGTTATACGCTTTTTAAGTACTAATTACGCTAATGAATTAGGAATTGGGAAGGTTGAATTAGAGGAAGTGAACCCGCATTTGCGTGGAGGTAGAGTGGAAAACCATTTAGGAAAAACCACCCCCAGTTCACCCGACCGAGATTCGAACCTCGATCTCCCCGTCCTCGGCGGTCGAGCTCAACACGACTAGCGCGTTAGCCAACTGAGCCACCGAGGCGGGTGGAAATATTATAAAGCTAATGTTTGGTTATTAATTCGTATTTGAGTCTATGTACATACTCTGTGTGTGTGTGTGTGTGTGTGTGTAACTGCGAGTGTGTATTTTTCTACATAACTACAAGTGTGTGTGTATGTGTGTGTGTATACAAGTGTGTATCACCCTCATACTCATGGGTTGTATTACAAATACTTGCATCGATGGTCGCATGGTCTAAGGTGTCACTAGACGACCGATGACAAAGTGATCGACGTTTGAAGCAAATTCGAGTACACATTCTACCTGGTCTATAAAAATCTGGTCGACCAGCAAAACCCCTTCTTAAATGGTGGGATGCAGGAAGTACGACCGTTCTACAGACATTAGCCATATTAAAGATATTGAGGTTCGAATCCCGGAATACCTGGAATTACGGCAATTTTAGGACAGCCACCGGCAAGTATCTGGATAAAACACCTCTCTTTTGGAGGGCTTTAAATGCCATCGGCCGTCTGGATTAAGCAATAGAGGGAACTAGAGGAAGAATTTCGTAAACATCACGGAGAAACACTATGAAAAGGACGTGGCGTAGTATCGAGCTTAGTTATTAATTTAACAAAAACTTATCCTGGAATTTCTAAATAAGGTGTCAGAGCATTTATTCGCCAAAGGACATTAATTAGAATTAATTAGTATACCGGTCTTGAAAAGAACTAAAAGAGTGTACAATTCAGACGAACAAAGGAAAACCTATATGGAATTCAAGAAGCTCATTACATAAAAAAAAAAGTAAGTAACTGTCATTAGAAGCTTGTTTTAGCACTAATCTGAATATTACCAACAATCTATTTATGGATTTTCTTATAGAACAAAACTATTTCCAATGTCATTATTTACTATTTGCCATTATTATTTGTTAAAATAATGTAATTGCATTAACGAATGCTATTAATAGGTATTATTTAATAATAAAATTTGATAGGGTCTAATACATTGTGATATGTATGTTTATATATGTGCGATATGTATATTCGTTGTATATTTATTATAAATTACAAAATAAAATTACTTTTATTTGATTCTATGTGGGGAAAACAAAGATGAATTCGGTAAATTAGATATCAGAGACAAATGTTTAGATACATCATTAACTTGATTTCTTACTTGCCGCCTGTGTAGTGTGTATACACCGATACTGTTTGTAAATAATTTTATTTTCTAAAAGAAAGATTAGAAAAATGTTTATACAGTATAAACAAATAATATTTTAAAATTGATAAAACTGTTGTTCATATCAGAAACTTATAAATTAAGCTGATACATCCTGCATATCTGAAATAATTTATAAAAATAATGTAAATCATTATGAATATTATCTAAATAATAAAATTAATTCATTTTTAAACTTTTTTTTTTTTTGCCAATTATGTTGATTTTTTAAAACTCTCTACGCGATAAATATTACCGGTAGATTACTCTGAGCGAGATAAAAATTTGCGTAAAAACTTTGATCTGTAAGTAAAAATGAACATTCTATAATTCATCGTAGTTAATAATAATGTGAACAAAATACACTTACGAAAGGAGTAAGCGCACTAGGAAAGCTGTGTGTAGAAGTATGTATATTAGTATATAATTACAAATTAATAATACGCAGTAAATAAGTAAGAATAGTAGATGCTGTTAGTGGCTTGTCTAGGCGCCGGGCTACATGTGACGTCACAGCAGCGATATGTGGTGTCTACACAGTGCTTACGGGAACGAGGCAACTTCTATATAAAATTCATTCACGATCTAGGTTTTCTTGGATGACAGCTAAAAATGTTACTAGAAGTAGTCCCTAATATATCACTGCGCCAACAGCTGACATCTATCACTTTGGATGACTGTAATGAAAACAGATGGTAATATATTAATGTGATAGTTAAACCACAGTAATTTAGGCCAATATTATTTATATATTTATTTGAGGATGGACACAAAATTTATTTATCGTTTTATTCCAATTAAAAAATATTCACACCACTTTCACAAAAACTTCTAACGAACATATACCCTGATTTCGATTGGAAGAACAGTAGAGAAAATTAAAACCTATTTCTTTGCGGCCAACACTGATAACATATTACATTTTATTTGTGTTATTTTATAGGTATTTAAAATATCTATAAAACATGACAGCTGCAGATAACATGGCTTGATGTATGAATATATTAACATTTTTTTAGTAACTTTAGTAACTAACTTCTATTGTTCTTCCTACAAAAATCATATTATAGCTTCAAAATGGCGAATGTCGAGTTTAAACCATATGGTTGAACATAAGGGTAAACAAGATTTTTACAATGATGCAGACACGCAGTTGATGAAAATATTTTATTCAGTTAAATATTTCAAAATACTATAAAATAATCATAAAATCATTTATTTTATGTAAAAAAAAATTACAAGAATGTTCTCTTTTCCAAGTAAATATGATGCATGTATTAAAAGTTATTGATGTGTGCACTACATTAAACATAATCAATAACGTTCCAAAACGAAGAATAAGTACTTTTAATTATGTTTAAAATATTGTTTCGAGTTGGATCGAAAGAAGTTATTTAAAAAAAAAATGAAATAGTATGAGAAAACTTAAGTTTTCGTTATTTTAAATGTAATATATAACAGGTAATTAACGATCTTTACATTTATAACAAAACTGTGATCATTTACAAGTGTTGGCAACCCAAAACTTGAACATGTGATTTTCGAACTGTCATCCAGGTAAAAACCTATCGTGAACGGACTTTAGTAACCTTGGGTGTGGGAAACTCACGCTACTGTAAACGAGTGTCGACAGCAGAAAGTTCACTGACTGTCTACTGGTCGGAAAACCTCCAGGCTTGTCCGACATGAGAAGCCGATAGAAGATAGATAGGACAAGGGTGACCCTAGATTTCCGTCCTCTCTACGTCTTCTTTCACCGCTACTTTACTATTCTTGACGCGTTCTTCTTTGTCTTCTTCTTACACATAAACTTATTGTCATTAAAACTTGAAGACTTTTTTATGGGTAGGTTGGGATGAGGGTGGGGGGACTACTAACACAAAAAGGAAGAGATGGAACCAATATTTCCATCTTGGTGAAATAACGTCACATTCTATGTACCCTTCGTGTACTATGTAAGGTAGCAAGCCAACCTTGAATTATTCCGCTGTGGCGTAGGATAGGTTCATAGTGTAGTCCGTCAAGGCAAGGCCTTGAAGGTTAAATGAAGTGTGTAATCGGATAAATCCATGTTTTTATATTTTAACATAGGCATATGTCTATAAACCTTTTTTTTTCCCGAATCCTTACTTTTTATCCTTTTTTCTTTGTCGCAAGGAAAATAACGATACCGCCCAATTGTATATAATTTCTCATTTAATAGGTAGTTTTGGAACAGAATTTTCGAGTATATGCTTATCAGCAGGACCCGGATTTTAGTGACATCTCATCTAGTTTTTTTTTGTACGTCACAAAATGCGCATAGGTACATAAACTCTGTTTATGATCGCCTGTTTGTAGAAATGTATATTTAATAGGTAATTTATTTGTCAATTTTTATCATTTTTGGATCTTATGTAAGAAAATATTTTCTTGGTTTTCGTCATTTTTGAGTCATCGAAAGGAATTTAGTTATTTTGTTGGCAGATTTGAGCTATTTCAAGGCATTCATGGTCTATTTTTAATAATAATACATTTTTAATAAATGCATAAATACCCAAACAATTTTTTTTTTCAACTCACAGTGAGAATATAATGTAGGTAATGAACTTTGTATCCTATTTTCTTGTCTGGTTGTGAAATAAACATTGCCGGTGAGATAATGCAAGAGTAGGTATACCCTGTTAATAGTAAGAGTAAACTAGTATGGTAGCTATACCTTGTTCAATGTAAGCTGTGAAATTTAGAATTTTACCATTTATCTTTTAAATAAGGTGTGTTATATGGATAACTCATTGTGTTAATGGCTACCCATTTTAAATTGAGGGAATGATATGAAGCTCTCAACTTAGTGATTTTATTCTCAACGAGATCGGTATCAATTGTAAGTACATCCGTCACAAATTGCTTGTGAAGTCAGGAGTTTGAAATAGGAGCCATTTCCTGTCAAAGCGGGCACGTAAGCCAGTCGCTGTTAGTCTAGTTGAGGTAGCAATATATCTGTGGGAAACGCTTTCTAAGCTATCACGTAATTTTATGATGTGGATGGATATAAGCCCGTTGATTGGTGCTTAGTGCCGTCACTAGAGTTAGCAAGAACTAGTTTATGTATCCTAGGGCAAAGGTCCGAACAGTTGGTTCTTGACAGTTGTCAGATTGTGTTGTTTAGGATGAGTCCGTTTAGTGTTGGAGTGTAATGGTGATTCAGTCTTTCAAATACGTAATTACGCTGACAATTTTACTGTTTATTTTTTAAATTTCAACCACAACTCCTAAAGTTTCGAATATTAATTACTTATTTACAATTTTAAAATATATATATATAATCTACTTACTACCTTTATTCCACTGTATTACATTTTCCTTCTTTATTTTGATTCATAAACCGCCAGCCCGCCATGCTTATTTTCTTTTTGGTAGGTGATTTTAACGCTATCTGCTCTAGAGTGGTTTATTTCGGAACTATAATTATCTTAATTTAATTTACGTTCTTGAACGCTTGTAACATCTATCTGTCATTTTAAGAACTAATTGCGCCTATCGGAAGAGATTATTATTCACGTTTGGAGTTTTGGTGTGAAATTTATAAATCATTTCTAAAGATGATTTATGTTTATTTGTCAAATTATAATATTAATTAATTTTTACAATAATACTATCTTTCACTGTCTAAAGGGTTTCGATTTTTTTTATTAGTTGTAAATTTTGGCAACTAAGTTTTATTGTTCTCCTAGGTTAATATTAATTTTGTTAATTTTTAATGTTTTTTTTGTTTTGTTGACTCCTAAAGATTGTTAAAAAAAGATAAGGAAAGACTCCATTTGGGCAATATTAAATATATAACTCTCCTATAATTAAACATCGTTTTTGGAAGGAAAAACTTTTTTGAGAGTAAGGACTAACCTTCAAGGAAGGGCAGGAGATAGTTTCAAGAAGAATATGTGAGGTATAAAACCTAGTATATATTATAGTTAGCAGAGACTGAGATCCCCAAGCTACGTTATTGGGCGAGACAAAATAATTCCTACATCATCCCAGGTATAAATATTTTCTGTTGGTTGGATGTCCAAGCCTGGAATAATAATCTGCTCCAGGGAGTCCTTTGGTATAAGTGTCCAACAAATTAAAAAACAACAACTTTAGTTTAAATCAGGGTTTTTTCTTATCACCGCTGAGCAGTTTCTGGGAATTTACTTATTTGATAAAAAATCTACCTACCTCATAAAATAAAAGGGGTTGTGGTAGTTGGCACAGAATACTATATCAATTAAATTAAATTAAATTAATTTATTTATAGATAATCATAATCAATAAACACAAATAATAAATAAATATAAAAATGATAAATTATTTACCACACGGGATTGTAAGACCATTTATTTACATTTTGGTGATTTTAAAATCCTGTTCCTCTCACATTGATGATGGTAAAACGCGTGTTTCACAGTGTCAAAAACACTAATGTTATTATTATTATTATTATTAGCACCGCGTCTTACTACCCGTTCGGGTTATACGCACTTACGCTAATGTGTAATGGTAGGGTGATTGTGAGATGAAATGGAGGACCTACAGTTTAACGTGGAATC
>CABEEJ010000632.1:143435-172510 GCA_901482245.1 Timema douglasi
CCCCCAGTTCACCCGACCGAGATTCGAACCTCGATCTCCCCGTCCTTAGCAGTCTGTCTCAACACGACAAGCGCGTTAGCCAACTACGCCAACGAGGTGGGTTTTTGATTTGATGAAACTTTATTTATTCTTTGTGTGAGAATAGTGGCAATGTGTCATTTTAGTAAATGTTAATTATTATATTTTATTGGTCTATTTCTTTAAGACTTGTTATTTCTTTTTGCCTTAGATAACTAAAAAAAAGTTTGGAAATATATTGCTATTTATTTATTTATGATATAATATTAGAGGAAATTAGATGGTAGCTAAATGTAGAGTTACCTTTTGTTACTGTTACTATAAATTTACTCAATTTAATATATTTATGTAACTACGGTACTTCCTTTATATTGCCCGATCTTCTAGTAAGGCCATTGAAGTTTGTACTTCATTTTGGAATGTTTATCTGGTAATATTGTTTATTCTAGCAAAATTATTCATCAAATATTACTCATAAATAATAACTCATCCCTTAAAACACAAACATTCACATTTAATGACAGACTAATGACTAAACTTAATATTACGAACAAACTTTGCTTTACTATTTTCAATTCCTGGTTTATTGATCTTAACTTAACTTCTATTTTGGCTGGGCTCCTTCAAGCTTATTCTTTCCTTTAGGTTTTTTTTTACCCAGTATATTATGAAAAAAATGCTTCAATAAACTTTCCATTCTGTTATCTGTTATTTGATGTTTTTCTTGTACCATCTATATGCTCCAAATCAGTAATTTTCTGTAATTGTATCAAAAAGTGTATTCACAATTTTTTTTCCGCACCGACTGATTATATCAACACATTAAAATTTTTATGAGAAATGACCTAACAATTTTGCAGGGAAAGCTTTTTTACATAACTTCCAGGGTTCTTTTACATGACACAATTGACATGGGACCGACGGCTTTACTTCCCCTCCGAAGGAATTTGTGCTACAGATTGTTATCGCTCAAAAAAAATCCGTTGATCCCATCTGGGTTTGAACCCACTATCATCGATCCTGAGAGTTCAAACATCGTTGAGTTAAAACAATGATCCAAAGTAATGGGTCTTTTTTTTTTACATAAATAACTGGTAATAGGCGTACATTTGATAAGTTTTTATTAGGATTTCAATGAGAACAAAAATAATAGTGTAATGTAGGCTCAGTAATATAAATATTTATCTTTTGTTTTCAACATGTTTGTAATAATCGTGATGGATCAAACCGTCATGAGACACTGACAATTTACCTGATCTAGGAAACATCGATGTTTTTATATACTACCTTTTGTCCTTATCATGATCCTTGCCAGGGTTGGAATATCTGGTGGGTCCGTGGGCTGTTTCTTTGTTGCTAAACTGCATATGGCGAGCCGTATTGCTGGTTTTTTTCGGAACATTGTTGGATGCATTGCTGAATCTGTCAAGAGTAGGGCGGACCACATTACCGGCTCTATCGGGTGTTTGGTGGTCCAAGCGGCCGACCTGGTCCTGCTTATGAAGAGTCTCTTCGGAAGTCTCTAGGAGATTGTCCACAGTTTTGTCCATCGTTGGAATGTAGAGACTTCCAGCCACAATTTCATCTTGAGCGCTGCCAACATTGCCGGCCTTATCAGCCACCTTACTGGTATCGTAAGTCTTTTCTCTCTGAATACCTTGCGGACTCTTGTTAAATGGGCCTCCCACTGTTGTAGAAAAAATAAAATAGTAAAACTTTAATGAACAAATCTTGAAATAAAGCAAAGAAAATAAAGTAAATTTAGACTAACTCTATTTTTTGAAACAACTATAGGATTACAAGTAAATGAAATGATACAACCAAACCTTCTACCTCCTTAATGATTTGTACTTAATACATTTTTTTTTAAAGTCAAAGATCTTATAAGACAATCGTTGAAAACGTCAGATCTCAAGACAAAACACACCCATTTCCTTCAGTTCTGCCAGTAAACGACACGCCATCATGACCCATGCACAGTTAAATTATCATAGGAAGAACCTTATCCCCGTCAAGTCATGAGGTCTTCAGCTGTCGATTTCCAATAACAATAAAGTATCAATAACTTAGTAAACTGCTATGTTGACTGTGACTAAATGAATATACTACCGAAAAGTGTGGGTACATCATAGCGCAAGCGGAAATTGGGTACAAAAGAGCGCAATCTTTAACGGTCGTAAAAAGTCGAGTGTGTGTTTCCTTTCTTTTGTTTGGCAGATCCTCTTGTGCTGTTCTGGCTACAAGGTCACGAAACACTTGCGATATTTTGTACCCGCGCTCTTCGGGGGAAAAGGTCGTTCCTATGAAGATTGTCTTGTAAGTATCTGAAGCAAACACTACTACAGTGATGTTGCGTCACTACCACTCTGAATAGTGTACGTCATGTGGTTCACTGTCTCGACACTGTCGTCCTTATGAAGCTTGAACGCAGACGTCGTGTCCTTCTTAGTCCTGTCGGCAGCTTGGGAGATGTCCTGGCTCGTGAGAGGACCGGCGATAGACATCCGACGACCGTTGCGACCGGAGCCCCGCGGTGGGTTGGACGTCGGACGTCCGCGAGTTTCGCTCGCCACGGGTTTGATTCCAGACATGGTCTGTGTTTGGTCGGGGGCCCCGGGCTATTCCGCTACGCGAGATTTGGTTTCTGTGCAATTTGTTGCTCGATTTTATATCCATGGTAACTTGACACTGTCTTGATTATTGAGTCTATAATCATGCTTGGAACCAACACATTTATTACCAGTATCGGTGATTGTTTGGTATAAGGCGTCACTCTCGCAATATACTGAATATCAGGTGACAGGGATACTTGAATCCCAACATGGCGTATTAAGAAAATTGTTTTACACTTTTAACCTCCTTCTCTCACACGAAACTGCGAATAAATTGTATCTAAGTTATACCTTCCTAGTCCAACACCTTATCGCAGTCGGTAGCGTGTCTACCTGCCAAGCTTAAGAGTCCCAGGTTCGATTCCTGGAATGGCTGAAAAATGTATCCTATTATAGTGAAATTTAGGTTACCCCTTTCACAGTAATAATTTAATGGGCAGGCGAGCGGGGGGCTGGATAATCTTTCTGTTAGAGTTGTAAGTTAGTTTTCAAGCCGTGTGTTAATATAATCACTTGGTACAGAAAGTGCACCTTCCCCATCTCTGTTTCATTAGTGTAAGTGTGAGGATAGCCTAGTCGCGTAGTGAGAGGCGATGTACAAAAAAACAGTATTTTATCATGCACGAATGATCATAGTTTTCTGGAAGGGATAGTGTATTTTATACGCTATGGGACTAGATAAATTGGCTGAGGCCTCTTTACTTGTGAATGTATGGTCAATTATTGGCTTAGCCTGTTTTAACCCGATGACACGCACAGTAATGAGACGTTTCAACTGGTAGCTCACAACTTAGAGAAAATGAACAAAAACCAGTAGCAAAGTCTTACATTTACATATCTTATAACGCAAAAAACCTGAGATCTCCATATAAGTAGGAGGGCGAATTAGTGACTCAGGTAGATTGGCTACTAGTGAGTATAGATCCACTAAGATTCGTATATTAACAAGCCGACATCATGTCGTATCTATGGGATGTTGAATGAAGAGTCGGAAGAATTGTTTACATCCGGAAATTATAAGGGAAATAAGGATCGTATTTATAGTCTATTCTTGGGAGTCAACCAATCTCCCAGTATACGAGAAACAAGAAGTTCAGGTCGAATGAGAGATTGGCTCACGTCCAAATATAGATTTATATATATATATATATATATATATATATATATATGTGCATATATGGCGCCGAAGCTTCATTTACACTCTGACGTAATTTATGGGTCAAACGACCACAAACTTCTCTTAACAATAAAATCTTGCCACTAACACTACACCAATACTCAAACTATACTCAGCCTTGTTCTTGCATACCGACCCTATTATATATATTTAAAAAAAACAGAGTCCGTGACACTGCTGATGTTGAGAGTCGAACCTGAGCTCCCCGAGGTGGAAACCACGTGCTGTTTTCTCCGAGACATACTGTAACGGTCTTGTAAAGGTTGTAGAGTGTCGTGGATAAGGGGTAGGGGGGATGTAGGAGGGGATGGTAAGGTGAAAGTATCGGGTCGACCACAGAGAAGACCGAAAGGAGAAAGAGGAAATTGGATTTTCATCCTGTGAAGCGCATTTCCAACATTCGCGACTCATAAATCTGACCTCCCGTTTACCTCCTTGCCCCTGTGTCTCTTTCTTTACTCTACTCTCTAGTCAAATAGACGGATAAGCTTTTCCTTTCAGAAATAAAATGCGGTCTCTCTCTGCTAAGCCGTGTCTGAGTTCTTTGTGTAATGCATGACACTTGTTTGATGATAGCCGCAAGAACACAGTCCACGCTTACAACGAACGTGACGACCGTGCCATGACGTGTCTTGTTTGTGTCCTCAGCAGGACTCGCTCGACGCGGTGGTGAGTCGTGGTCGCGGGACACAGTGTTCAGAAGTCACTGGCTATCACCAATCATGTATCGCTTTCTGTGGAGCACAGATCAATCTTCGATAATACTAGATAGTTGAACGCATATTAGTTTGTACACTTACCTACGTCTGTTTATATGATAATAAATAAATAAATAGAAGGCATTACTTTTCAGCGTGCCCACGTAGAAGCGCAAAACCCGGTCTACATTGTCTGGTTTTATCTCCATTCGTACGATCCTGCAAATACCACTTACATCATTTTTCTTTAATAATTATTGTGTGAAGAATTTGATAGAGAACAGTAAAAATAACATTTTTTTTCTTTGATCAAATATCTAAAATACTGGGAAAATGCACATTTTGTGGTCTGGAAAAACTTGGAAAAATAAAAAATATAAGTACGTCCACAGTTTCTAAATAAGCACTATATAATCTGATTTTAACGCAATTATGCCTTGCAACATATGCGATCGCCATTTGTCTTGTTTGAGATGTAATCTAACAAATGTAATCTTAATATTGTCGCTTTGACGAATGATATGCAGACCGACCGGCTGATTGACAATGCCTGTGAGGAGCGAGACCGGTTCTGATAGGTGAGAAATATTAATATATGTTACGGGCAAAAGCCAAAATAGGGCAAATCTCGATGTGCTTACCAGGTTCGGGCAAAGCCCGATTTGCCGTTGCATATCGGGATATTGTAAATAATCATTTTTGAAAGCATAGGACATTCCAAATGAAGAAATAAGTCTCAGAGAAGCAAGCAGAAAAGAATCACGTACTGGTGGGTAGGGGTGCGGTCATTGCTCTTGCAAGGAGAAATGTTCAAATAAAAAATGTAAATGCAACGAAAATGGCATAAAATGCTATTATGTGTCATTCCTCTATTCCGTGCACCAACAAATGAACTGTGAGTCCATATATATATATTTATATTTATTTATTCATAATTTATTTTTTATGTTTATCATTAAACATTTTCATCATTTGTATTTTTTTACTCTATTACATAATTATAATTATTTTGATTCATTTTATTTAAGCATCTTTATTACAGAAGATACATTGAATTCAATAGTTTCTTAGTTTTTAATATTTTTTTTATTCTTTAATTTAATCTTAAATTGTAATGTTTTATCAATACTTATTTATTTGAATTATTCTTTACACTGTTGGTTAAATCGTAATTTGCCCAAATACGATCGGTCAAATCTCGATTAGCCTGGGCACATCTCAAATACCCAGATAAATCGTGCTTTGCCCGTAACATATATATATAAATAGGGCCTAGGTTGTCTAATGGGTCACAAGCGAACAATATATCTTATGAGAATAACATTTCTGGAAGTTTCAAAACCACTAAATCAATCCTTGATTATTTTATCTTCTGTTGTTTCCTCGTAGATAATTGTGTGCAAGGCTGGAGCTTTGTTTCGTGCTATTTACTTTACACAGAACAACAACATTTTGCATGAGTCGTTGTGATAAATGAGATAATTTCATATTTTAATTGTTAAATTAAAACATTTTTTAAATGTAAGGTAGGCCTTGATAACTTTCACTTCCATTTTGGCGTGAACCACATTCTTAAAGTATAAACTATTTCATGAAAAACGTGGGGATTTCTAAACGTCTTCAATGTTGGTTTCTGAATCCGTTTCATAAACCAACAATTTAAAATGAAGCTCAAGCGCTGATGTTAACAACATAAATGCATAACATTTATCTGACCTGCTACGGTGGCCACATGGTCTAAGGCGTCACTCTCGCAACTCACCTATGACAGGACGATCGAGGCTCGAATCCCGGTCGAGTGTACTGAAGGTGATTTTCTTCTAAATGGTTTTCCACTCTCCCTCCACGAAAATTTGTGTACACTTAATCTGAATTAAATTTTCCTCATACCCAACTCATCAGCTAGCGTGAAGGAATATGCCCATCTCGGGTGAATAGTTTGGTGCAAAGCCCGTTTCTCTCGATCATAGCATCCCCGACACACACACACACACACACACACACACACACACACACACACACACACACACACTTCTATGGTACACGTACAAACCTAATAACGGCGTCTCATTAGCGGCCGTTATGATCTGCACAAAGCGACCGTCAGCAATCAGAATCGCTCTCTCTTTCGGCCGACCGTTTTGACCGCTCACGATCCATTTACCTTGCTTATTGACTTGACCCCCCTCCCTCCCTCCCTCGACCTCCAGGGTTGAGTTATTTGTGATCTTTACCGTCGTATGGTTGACTGCAAATCTCTTTTCCACCTGCGGATTTTGTTCTAGCTACCAAGTTATTCAAACTTAGATTTGATTGGGAGACTAAGCCTTCGTCTTGTCCCGGCCAGGTGTACTGAGGTGTTTTTCTATATGGTTTACCACTCCCCTCGGTGAAAAGGCGGACACATTTCCTCTCAATTCTACCTTCCTCATTTCTATTTTACAAGTGTAATTAAATGTATTTTTCCTGGGAGGGTAGTAAGGTGGACAGTAAAAAAGGTCACTGTTGGGATTTTAAAGGGGATAGGGGTTTGGGGAACCGTTTTCACAAATATTCATTAATCATTATAAAATCTAAAGTTAAAGTTTTCTAATTAGGACGTTGAGGGCAATAATTATTATTAACTACCTATTTTTTATTATTCTTTTAACAGGTAGTAAGACTCGGTGCTAGTACATTAATTGTTTACCAGTGTTAACTGTCAATTATTTTGTGATATTAATTATTTACACCTTTATGTTAATAATTAGAAGATATTTATAAATTTGCATAAATTTTTAATTTTTTATCATCGCGTCTTACTACCTGTTCAGGCTATAGGCAAAGTTGCATGAAAAAATGAATGGTTATTCCTGTGAACAAATTTTAAAAAGGTTGACAAATCTTACGTAAGCAAGAGGGAGGGGGTCAGAAATTTGCTTATTTTTGCTTACAAGGGGGGCGTGAGGGGTTAAAAATGGCAAAAATGTTCTTACGTAATATTTGAACGCCCCCTAACTTAGAAAAAAACTGCTATTATAATATGAATATGATTATAATAATGTATTGGCTTTAGTTTGAGTTTAAATAAAAATATCTTATTTTAATTTATAAACATGCCTTTAGTGTATCAACTTCAAATTTCAAGGTCAATAGTTTTCCTAGCTTAAAAAATCTACGGCTATAAAAATTAATTTCTTTAGTGATTATAGTATGATATGATTGTGCTAATGTATTTTCTTTTGTTTGTTTTTTCCATCCGAAAACTATGTTTCATAGAAAAGTTTTATGTTTTTCAAAGCTTAATCAACAAATTAATCACGTATTTTGATTTCAGTTCATAATATTTAAAAAAATTGATTCAAATAGAACAAAAGCTTTCCTTAAAACCTAAATTGCTATTGCAATATCCATATCTATTATAGTAGACCAGTGTGAATGCCTAGTTGTTAGTTGTTGGAGGGTTTTTTTGGGGGTAAGGGGGTGCAGAGCAAATTGGGCCTAGGGGCCCCAAGGGCTTTTAAACCCCACTGTTTTCTGTCACTGGTTAGTCAGACTAAATGATTCTGACATTTATAACTCGGGACTTAGAATAATCCGATTTTACTTTCTCGTCTCAAGTTGTTCAGG
The DNA here is from genome assembly GCA_901482245.1 of Timema douglasi. Taxonomy (NCBI): domain Eukaryota; kingdom Metazoa; phylum Arthropoda; class Insecta; order Phasmatodea; family Timematidae; genus Timema; species Timema douglasi. The sequence continues at coordinate 151,550 of CABEEJ010000632.1, forward strand.
AGATAACAACGCAATCACTCATTCTCGCCAAACACTGTTTTGTGAGCAAACAGATTTAAAAATAATAATAATGAAGTAGTAACATTTCTACATCTTCTATAAGTCTTCCACATTTTGTGAGATGTATTTAAAGTTTTAGAACAAACTTTTTTTTTTTCTATGAGTAGTGGGGTTGATGCAAGTTGGTTATCAAGGAAAAGTTGACAGTGAAAAATCGATCCCACTTAATACCTCCAGTTGGGAGTAAGATCGCACCGCGAGTCATGGCACCTGAACCAAACACTGCTCGCGCGCGACGCTACATATTTACCAGTACATTTTAATCACGTGATTCGTAGCAGAAGCCAATGAATAAGCTAACTTTTAGCCTTTAAACGAATTAGCTAAAACATTCTACCAATCATTTGGCATTATTTTCGAAACCATTTACCAGGAGATTAATTAGATTATCGAAGTGTGTTTGTTTTATGAAAAGTTGAAAGGCCATCAAATACATACAATCTCGCCTGTGATGTACTTTAGCAGCTCTGGATCTGAAATTTCATCATAAATTAATACATATGAAGCGATCATTGCCAATGGGAAAAGGGTCAATCTCCCAAAACAAACAAAATACTCTATTTCATTTGGGTTGAGGGGGAACGGGGATGACGACCCTTATCGAAAAATGTGGTCGCGTCAAACCATTCATTTTTTTATTATTATGATGTGCCATAAAACTCCTTTATGCGTCATGCCTTATTTTCCAAAACTGATGCTCCTCTCGCGTCGTTAATTAAAAAAGAAAATGATTTGATGAGGTAGTGAGGAAGGTTATGATGCACTATAATAAATCTTTATGGGTGATTTTAAATTACTTACTCGTGGCAGATAAATTCATAAACTATAATTAAATTTCTCTTGGTGCCTTCCAAACTGTGTTTTAGTATTACACTGAAACGGAGGAAATGACAACCCCTCCTACTACGGCCATTAACGACACAAGTCACAACAAATGTGTGGACAAAGCTGGGTTTCAAAATACAAATCGTATCATATAAAACTATCTTATACAATTTTTTAGTCATATATTTAATCAAATTTTAATAGTCTACTTGGTTTATAATATGAACAAGTATTGGTTTTTGATATTTTAAATGTAAATGTAACTTATTTATAGTTTATGTTAAAAATTAAAATATAATGATATAAATAACGTAATATTCTATATTAGGCTCTATCTTTAAAGTTTAACACTAAAACTCGAATAAACAAACTTATTTATTAGTAATTTTATTTTTATCTCGAGTCTATCAATAATAAAAATGTGAAGCATTTAAATACACAAGGGACGCTTACTTCCGTTAGACGGTCAAACATGTACATGACTATAAACCCTCCCGTTTTTTTTAAGCTAATGTTTATATTTGATCGTGAGAGATGCAGTGTCTAGTTTGGCCCCCATGTGTGTACACCCTGATTTTGGTTGGAATAACAATTTAGAACATTCAAAAATATTTATTTGTGGCCAACTTTGATAACAGTTTGCTAAATTGTTTGTGTTATTCTCTCTCTCTCTCTATATATATATATATATATATATATATATTGATAATAACTAAAATTATCAGCTGTAGATAACATGACTTGATGTATGAATATATTAAAATTGTTTTAGTAACTTTTGTAACCACCTACAAAAAATCAGCCTAGAGCCTTTTTAGCCAGTCAGTGAAAGTTGCCCAGGGCAGCACCGGGGCAAAACAATGTTATACAGCATTTTCTAAATTTTAGCAAAGCCGTTATAATTTATTTATATATACTCGGTACTTATTTTACTTAATAATTTCTCATGTTTTATGTAATATTGATCAACCCATTAAATGACTACTTTATTAAATGTAAACAATCAATCCAATTAAGTTAACAAAATTAAATTCCTCTTTGCACCATTGCACGGTTAGTTTTCTGCAGCTCGAGAGCGGTAGCACAATGGGGACGTATTCTACCGCAGCACTTTACTCGAATAACGTAAATCTTAAATTACATCAAGTTGGGGTTTTCAGGAATCTGGAATGGAATCCTATCACTAAGCAAATACTTATTGCTGTTAATTATCTGTACACTATTTGATGCAAAATTTAGGATAATAACTGTAATAGAATTTAGTAAATTTGGGGGGAAATGTGGCTCCCTGGAATGTGAGGCTCGGGGCAACTGGCCCCTTTGCCCCCCCTTCTAGACGTGGCCCTGACCCATAGTATATCTTAGAGGTTGTCTACACATCATACTCGCAATGAGATTACGTGATGGTAGGGATTTAAAAATTGTGGAGCCAGTAGAAATCTTAAACCTAACGTAAGTCTAATTAATCAGCTAATAGTGACCGTAGGAACAGTCCCCCCCCATAGGGAAAATTACCTACGGTACCACTGGGAATCGAACCAGGGACTTCTATATCAGTAGCCAGGGGTTCTGACCACTAGACCAAGTGGCCAGTCAACTTAACATGAATTAGTCTGAATTAAACTCCATCTCACCACACATTCAGGCTATCAGAAACTAATGGAATGTGGATGGATAAGGTAGAATATAAAGTAAATGTGTCCTCATTTGCGTCGAGTGGACGAGATAAATATTAAGAGTGTGTGTGGGAAACCATTTATAAAAAAAATATCCAGCATATTCAAATGGGATTCGAGCCCCAACCTCTCTGTCACCGACAGCCAGATGTGACGATACTGACACCTCGGTCCACGTGACCCTAGATATTAGTAATAATAATAAAAATATATTAAATCAAGGTAATATTTGTAGATACACTGAGCAACGCATGTTGAACCGGCAGATGTAACGCTCTTATTGAAAGAGTGTGCCCGACCCCTGAGGTCCTCGTATGAAAATTACTTGAGCCTCTAGTCTGTCCGGTGCAAAAATACCCACACTTCACCATAGGGCGCCTTCCCCCCTTTTTCTGGTCCACACATGCATTATATTCTCATCTGTATGCACGAGGTGACCCCTACTCTCGCATGTATAAAAACCACCCCATTTAAAAGCAGCCTCCCTTTGCTTCAGGTGCTATGATCTCCACCCCTGTGCTGACACATGCGGCTCTTTTCCGCGCAGGTTAAAACCACAAGCGACTTATTATTTCCATCCTCTCAGCCATGGAACAAGGAGGACAAAATGAAACCATAAGTAACTTATTAAACACACCCCATAGAACAGCGAGGACAAGACAAAATCACGAGTGACTTATTATATCCATATCATAGAACATGGAGGAAAAGATGAAATCACAAGTGAGTTATTATATCCATCTGCAACCCCCCCCCCCCTTAATATCTATAAGGTGAGAGAGGCAGTAAGTTAGGTAAAAGAGTTACCTGAATGAACATAATGATTTTATTGAGTCAAAAAACAATAACAAAGTGAAGCAAACATTCAACACTGCGTGAAGCGCGCTTTTCCGTCCAACGCGGAAATCAATTACAATAAAAGGTAAACATACACGTTACCTCCTCAAGACTAAATTACGTTACAGAAACCCATCAAAGTTACGGTCCGGGATCTCAGTGACATGGTCTTTGGTTTGTGGTTCTCTGGTTACTTCGCTAACTCGAAAAGTTCCTATCCCAAGGGGAATGGTATAACTGGTTACTCTAGTGTTATAGTTATCCACCCTAATATAAACGTATAACTTTCTTACAGACGCCCGCAGTAAACGTGACGTCATAACAATGACATAAGGCCACAAAGTAATAATAACCTATCAACTCTAGAAATTTAACTTGGCGAACAAAGTCGAGTCCAGAAACAGCTACGCTTGAAAATAACATAAGCCGGGTTTCGAACCCAGGACCAGACAATCTCTGGTTAAAAACCTAATATTGGCCAAAATACAAGTTACAAACAAATAGGGCTCAGACTCTGAATATAAGTGGTGGCGAAAGCGACGGTCTAATTCCCAGCCGCGATAAGCGCGTAGCATAGTCAAACTTCAAATCCAAAGTAATTTAATAACAAAGTCCAAATAGTAATTTAGAAAGAATTCCCCCCATGACGCCGAAATAGTAATTTTTAGTAAGATGATAATATTCCCCGAGACCTAAGTCACTGTCCTCACCTCTTGTTCTCAAGCCGGTGGGGTAGTAAGTGACCTGAGATCCCGGTACCACACGTATTTATACAAAATATAATCCTCAGAAAGAGGGGCGGATCGAAGGAAAGGAAGGATGGAGAACATTACAAACTAGGGGGGAGGGGAGATTCGGGACGGACCTAGAGAAGTCTCGAAGCTCGGTGAAGGCGGAAGCGGAACTCTTCTTTCCCTTTTCTTTGCTGGCCGAACACGTGGTCGAGCCTCATTGCCGGCCGGCGTAGACACGCCTTCAGTCAGTCTGTTGTATTTGGCGAGAGCGGAGGTCGCTGGTTGAGCTAGTGCTGCGTGTTGACCTTGTGAGAGCGGGCTGCCCCAGTTGGTGAGCGTTATTACAATGTAAGTTGTTACACATCTCATGGAACAAAGAGGATAAGACGAAATCACGAATGACTTATTATATCCCCCGCTCATCCATATAACACGGAGGAAAGACGAAATTACGAGTGCATTATTAGTTCGCCTGCTTATCCATAGAACAAGGAGGACACGATGAAAACACAAGCGACTTAGGCAGACTCAGGCCATCTTGAGGAAGAGTATTTATTATTCCTGCTGAAAGACGTTTTGTGACATTGAGGCACAACTGCCCTTTAACGCCTGGTGTAGTTTGATTCGCGTTTCTACCGCTAGGCGGTTTTAACGCCTCCAGAGGCGTTAAAACCTCCACTTTCAGTTTTAACGCCACCAGAGGTAGCGGTAAAAACGCTGGTCTAGCCGAAAACTTATTTTCTAACTTGATAACAAGAGTTTCATTCAAAGGCGTGGTTGCTAGCGTTTTAATAGCTAGTGTAGAATAGGCCTTAATACATCCCCCCGCTTAGACATGGAACCAGGAGAACAAGATTAAACCAGGAACTACTTATTAAATCCATCCGTTGTCGTAGAACAAGTAGGACAGAATGCAATTATAAACTACTTGTATCCATCCATGAAGCAAGGAGGACAGGATGTAACTACAGGCTACTTGTATCTATCCACGGAGAAAGGAAGATAGAATATAACTTCAAGCAACTTGTAATCATACATGGATCAAGGATGACATGAAGTAACTACAAACTATTTGTATCCATCCATGGAGCAAGAAAGATAGGATGTAGCTACAAGCTACTTGTATACCTTATACATCCAATCAGTCATAGAGCAAGGACTGTAGAATAAAACTACAAACAAACACAACTGACGTATGTATACGTTTGTATTTAATATATATTCTTGAAGTTATTGCTTTCAAAAATAAAAAGGTTGTTTAATTTTTTGTTTATATTTAGCCATAATTTAAAAGAAACTTAATTAAGGCTATCAAAGTTTGTTAAATCGGTTATAACCTGTTCCAAACCATTCCTACGACACCTACCAAGTGATAAATAAGGGTTGATCCCCTCATGATTTTAATCAAAGGTTCTCAGAGTTAATAGTCTAAAGCAAAGTTCCTAAAAAATCTCAACCATGTCTGAGGTAGCTACAATTCAGCCATAATTCAGGTATTTCAAAACTATTATATAATTTGTATCTTAGTTCACTTGGGCTGTTGACATGATTCTTAACACACTGCTCAGTATGATCGAATGTGACTTAGGCTAAGCCAACCTTAAACGGGCACATGCTAACCACGTGGTCAACTTTTCTGATCCGTTATAAAACGCGTAATTTTATGTAGAGGTGCCATTGAAACACGTACAGTATAATCATAATCGCTACCTACAACAACAGTACCAGCTATGGTTCAACTAGTCCTAATCTCATTCATCCCTGACTTCCCCTTTATTCCATCAACATTGTGAGGTTTCTCCCTGTAATGCAATTTTTGTAACACGAGGTTTTCTTTTGTTTCCATTATATACACATACTTAAAATTTCATAAACTTCATTGCGTGTGTCATTTTCATTTCTATTTTAAGAAGGACAAACTATATTACTTTTTGCCCCTTTGTATTTTATTTTTAACGTGCTTTTAATTTGGTTTATTTTAGAGACTGGAGATTGGGGTGGTTTTGAGCACACAAGACTTATGTTTATATTTCTAAGTTCTAGTCTGTAATTTAAGTACGACTAAATCGCGTTTAAAATGTAAACGAGAATTAAATTACAAACTTGATTCTTCGATATACTTTTTCACAAAATATTCGTGCTACGTAATAATTCTTAAATACAATATTCTTTATGAAATATTATATTAGATTTGATGAAAACAGTGATAGCAATTTACCTTGGTCCCATATGTTGCATGACCAGTAAAATAACTATATTTGCTGCCATTTTTCTTTAATATGGTTTAGTCATATCCTTAGCTTGTCTCTAGATCTTGTTCAGAGTTTCTTCTGATCCCTGCCCTCTGCCCCTTATCTTTAACCGTGTTCTTGCTGTGGTCCATCTTTCTCGAAGTCCGGAGGGAGGATCTGTCAGCCTCGATAAAGTTTTCCGGGGTCCTTCCCTGCTGTTTATGCGTCAAATCGCCATCCCTCTCCGAGGTCCGTTGGGTGAAGCTGCTGACGTCCACGGCGTGGGAGACAGCGTTATCCACCACCTCACTTGACGCCGCTACAACACGACCCGCGCTCTCCTCATGGACGTTGTCAGTAAAAAGCGGATTGTTGCGACGTTTATGCGTTACGCTGACCCCCTCGAAAATGGCGTCTTACTTCCTTCGATGGTTGGGTCCGACCCACGTTTCCGGGCAAGGTGGTTCCATATTACTGGCGGAGGATTTGCAGGGGAGCATCATCGTAGCTTTGGTGGTGTCCGTTATGGGATGGTCCTAGCATTCTAGAGAGGTGTCGGGTTCCTTCTTAGTCATTCACTTGGACTGTTTCGCTTATTTCGCTTTCTTATTGGGGTTTCGGGACATTGTGGAGGTATTAGGTTAAGCAACTTAAATAATTTTATGATAAAATATAGTAACCAGTCTACTTGTATGTTCTGATTCTACTTGAAACATTGGTTTGTTTATATTTCTACCAATGTTACCACCATATAAATTGTTACACTTCCATGTGTAGCCGTGGGGGACCTCGCGTTTGAATCTTGATCGAGTCATCGGAGGATAGTTTTTTTTTTATAGCACCGTGACTTACTACCCATGAATGAGGAAGGAAGGAAGATTTAATTTAGAGGAAATATACCCAAATTTGTGCGGAGGGAGAGAGAGAGAGAGAGAGTGGTTGGCCATTTAGGAAAAACCACCCTCAGTACACCCAACCGAGATCAAACCACTAACTCCCCGTCATCGGGAGTCTAGTATATTGTGAGAGTAGCTCCTTAGACCATACGACCACCGAAGCGGGTGATAGTTAACTCCCCATGGCTGCCGTGGAGTTTTCTCCAAGGTGAATGCTTGTGAATTTGATCAAACTTCGCCCTCATTATCATGGTGGTTTGTACTAAACATCCTATATCACTAGTAACCAGCACCCAACACACTCATACTGGAATATAACCATTTGTTTTAGTGTTTGAAATGAATCAAGGGGGAGGGGGTGTTCTTTAACTTGCAGCTTATATTATATTAACACATTACATTGATTATGGCACGTGATATAAATGTCGAGCTTACTTAGTCTGGTTTCCTGATGATGTAAAGGCCGGGGTTCAAATCTCAGGTGGTTGTACTGAGAGTGTTTTTCCTTCAATTGTTTCCTACGCTCCCTCCACGCAGATGTAAGTACATTTCCTCATCCCTAAAACAGCAGCGTTGTTAATACATACGCATATAGTCAAAGACGAGCTAAAAACAAAAATCGCCGTATCATACCGTCTTCATTTCAATAACGTGTAAAGTCATCAGGCTGTAAATTTTCATTTGACCGCTTTAACAGACCTATTTGAAAAAGTAACAAATTTTAGTGGGGATAGTGTACGAATTAACACATCTATAATATGGACGACAGAAAACATATTGATCTACTTGTCTAAGTAGAGATAAAGGTTATACTTTCCCAATGAATGCTTGATAGATGTTGCGATAAATTTATACAACAAATAGGTTTGTGGTAAATTTCCTTAAAAAAAAAACTAGATCTGAAAGTGTACACTATATTCATGAATGTTGACACCGTAATCTAAATGCATGACTGTATTTCATTTGTCATGTGTGTAATGTGCGATGGGTCCCTATCAAATACAGGGGACACTAAATACCCATTTAAACCATCGGCGCCGTATGCTCAATGTTAGACTACATTTCATACAGCTATGTCATGCGGTCTGTATTACTATACAATTCAGGGGCATTAAATACCGGGAAATAGATGTAATAATAACTTACATTTCATTTATTTATGTAACTCTCAAATATAGGGGAGCTTTTTATACTATTGACCGCACTATACAAGTAATACAGTTGGGTGATACAAGCGGAATTACTAGCAATTACAATAATTACTGTGTATTTCCAATAGATTTTTTAAATGTTTAATATAAAAATAGATTACATTAACTATGAAATATTATTGTATATGTTAACTACCCTAATAATGACAGAAATGGGATAATAAGCAAGAATAACTTGTACTAGTTATAGTAGAATGATTGTTATGTAACTATTGAACATACCCTTACCCCAACGTGCGAACATATAAATAAAATCTAAGTCACGTAAAATAGACAAATATCCCTATCTAAAAAAAAATCACAAAACAAATAAATATAGTTTACTGTGTCATAAATGTTGCATAAAACATCCGCACTCCATGTTTTCTTCTCTTAGGGGAGTGAATTAAATTTCCGGACTGACATCTCTCCCAAAACTTCTTTGGTTCTCATAAAACGCAGTAATGTTCTACGAACAAGAATTTACGGCCCCAAAACTTTACTTTACATGAGTTAACCAGGAGTTATAGGCCTTGTTTTCCCCACTCACTGGCTGTCGAGATGATAATACTATTGTGTTTGGTTCTCTTTGTAACGTGTTGCTCGTTTTTACTCGAAATAAGGTGATTTCATACCCTCTCTCCAGGCAAGTGCTGACCAATTCAACTCCCTCGTCTTCTTTCCTTGTCACAGATATAGTACATTTTACCCAGAAAGTGCCTCATCATACAGCTGCTAAAGCTACTAGATCTATTTTTATATATTCATACGTCAAGTCATGTAATCTACAGTTGTGCCTTTTGATAGATATTACCAATGCATATAAAATAACAATAATGTTATAATAAAATGTTATCAATGTTGATCGCAACAAAATATGTTTGTATTTAAGTATGGAAGACAGCCGCTCAAAGTGCTACATTTAATATTATTTAAACCTACATCGATGGTCGTGTGGTCTTAGGTGTCACTATCGGGTGTGCTGAGGTTTTTTTTTTACCATAAATGGTTTCCTACTTTTCTCCCAGAGAAAAAGCGGGTATATTTCCTCTAAAATTGTACCTTACTCACCCTTATTTCGTCAACGTTATTAAAGTACGCGTATAACCCTAACGGTTACTATCAGAACGCGTCTACCGGTCATTAAATGGAATTTTGTTCATGGGAAGTCGTTATAAAATGTCATGAAATTATCTTTCACGTCATGAATTAGTTGATTATTTGGTTGAGAATAGTGTTTATTACACTTTGCTCAAACTTTTCCCCGGTTATGAGAAGGTATTAAAAATGAAACTCTCGTTGATTTCAAAACAGCATTTTAGTTATCAAATCTGTCACAGTACTTTAGAGCACTAGTAGTCTATTTTATAGATTTGGATTCTTTCTCTTTGAAAGGTAAATAAGGGGAAGTTTCTTGTTCAAAGCAACCAACGAGAAATGATTAGTGAAAGAAAACAATCAACACGGCTTACAAAATATTATTTCATGGAATTGCAAAACTAAACAAACAACAACCAACTGTAGATATGTGTGTGTGTGTGTGTCCGCGCGGTCTAGCGCTACTCTCGTGTTAGGCTTAACTGCCAAGTATGAGTAGATCGGGGTTCAATCCCAGTTGGGTGCACTTCCCCAAATTACAACTATCTCATCCATTACCCATTAGCGCAGTAGGCCTACAACCCGAACGGGTAATAAGAAGCGTTAAAAAAAACTACAGAATACGGGAGTGCTTTACGAAATTGTTGGCAACTTTGCCTTCATGCAAATGCATGTACATTTCCTCTAGATTCCTAACTTCAAGTTAGAATAATTAATGTATAATATGGAAATTCGAATGGTTAGCCAAACCCTGAATAAAATAACTACAATAAAATACTAAATAATATAATTAGCCAATGCGATAGTAATAGTAATATAAAAATAGAATTAATATGTATTAATATTCTTTGTGATTATTGCTTTTGAAAAAAAAAGTATATATATATATATAATATACACTAGGGGTCTATGCTCACCCGTCCTAACTATACGGGTCATAACCACGGTAGTAAGGTAAGGATTAAGATGAGAGGATTAATGAGAGATGTACCCACATTTATGTGAAGAGAGAAGCAGAAACATTTTTGAAAATATGTCCTCAGTTCCTGCTGCCAGGATTGCCTATCCCTGGAAAAACACAATTATGAACCTGACATTAAGCCCACCGATAGTGTTTTATTTATATAATTATAATATTTATTTATCTATACATCAGAGTACTTTTTAATGAAGTGTGTAGTTTATACCACGCTACCCACACAGGTGAGCACATGGGAAAAGTCGTTAGTTTCGTCTATCCTAGTTTTATGGTGACTAAGAGGTCGGGGCTTGAGTTCCTGTTGGGTGTGCATACAGTTCTCTTACTTTAGTTCAAATAATTTCCCAAGTTTTTTCCGTGCAAATTCGGGTACACGTCCTCAAGTATCCCACCTTTTATACATCCACCCCAAAATATAAATTTGTGGGTAGCCCCGTCGAGTAGTAAGACGTAGTGGGAAAAAAAAAATGTTTTAACAAACCATCCTCGGTGGACACACGGTCTCGCGATGTCTCGTGTTAAACTAAAATGCCGAGGACTAAAGATCGGGGTTCAATCTCGCTCGGGTGCACTGAGGGCAGTTTTTTTCTCCCACTCTCTCTCCACGCAAATACGGGTGCACTTCCTATAAATTAAACCTATCTCATACCTAGCCCATTAGCGTAATTAGTGCATAGGTGTATAACCTGAACATGTAGTAAGACGTGGTGCTAAAAAAAATCACATAATCGGTAGTCGAATGCTCTAAAGTATTTGGCGTCCCTTTCTCAATAAATTTGCCTCCTGATTATGGTAAAATTAGGGGTTGAATCCCGGTTGAGTGTACTGATGATGGTTTATCCTAAACTATTTTCCACTCAACTTCCACACAAATGTGGGTACACTTTTTCTAAATTACAACCTACCTCATCCTTAACACTTTAGCGTAATTATTACATTATGAGTACAATCCAAACAGGTGAATCAAGGTGACAAAGAAATAATATTAGTAAAATAACTAGGAAGTCATAAACATTGATATTGCATGGCATTAAACTTATCTATATTCTTAACATTGTTACACTCAGAGGTACAACAAAAATAAAAAATAATAAAATCAAATCAATATAAAACTTTAAAAAAAATAAACATTAACTAAATTAATCTTCTTCATGGTGTCTGTAATAGTCTTAATTATATATTTTTTTAGTCTTTCATTACAATTTATTAAAGACACTTCGACATAGTTTTGGTCAAGACGATCCAGTTTATCCTGATAAGCATGAATAGTTAATTTTGGGTTGTGTGGTATCAGAAACAAAATCTACTCTTTCTCCAAGTTTCTCTAATTTCATTTAGATAGTTTACAATCAAAATACCTCTATCATTATTTAACAAAATTCAAATATAATCATGAGATAAAGACCCCTTACCTTTTTGAGTTAAAAAAAGAAAGAAGGCTTAACATGAGTGTGTGTCCTAAAATTCAAGTACTGTCACATAATACATTATTAATGTGAAACTGATATAAATATCCAATCAGGTCTTATTATAATAGCCCCGGTAATTTTCTGAAAAAAATCATACTTATATTAATATATATGTAAAAACAGGATTAAGATAATTATTTACTTGTCAGAAACGAGAGGAATATTTATCAATAAAAAGCAGTATTTTTTAAAAGGTTTCATAAATTTAAGCCCAGTTGCAGACATATTGAGTGAATTATTGACTGATTAACTAACACTCCTCTTAATACAATTATTATATATAGATATACAAAATAGCACATTGCCGAACTTTATATTTCTTTTTAATTAACATATCGGTGACCTGGCGGTCTAGGGGTAAGGTGTCAAGACTTCTGTGCTGGCGGCAAGGGTTCAATCCTCGGTCCCGACACAGATTTATCTGATTACCAAAACCCTTCCTTCACCTCTGACAAGACATCTTGTGAATGTGGGGAATGACAGGCCTCCACCGTGGTTCGGATTCCACGTTAAACTGTAGGTCCTCCATTTCATCTCACAATTATCCTACCATTACATATTAGCGTAAGTGCGTATAACCCGAACGGGTAGTAAGACGCGGTGCTAATAATAATAATAATTCTAATAACACGGAACTGCTCGTCAGTGATTGCGGGTCCTGAGGCGAAAGCAATCGAAAAATATCGAAAGTACACAAACACGCAACTCCATAAGACTATTATAGTTGTGGATCATGATAAAATATATATCTAAATGTTCTTATAAGGTGTGGCCATAATTTTAGCTTCCAATCTTTTCTTCTTCGCTTCCACAATATAATCAGTGTTCCTGACTGGCATGGATCTTGAAAATATTGGATCGACTAGTTCCGGTATTAGGCAATGTTTGTAGAATATTTCTAATTTTGAAAACGTTTATTTGTTCCATAATTGGTCTTTCCTCTCAATTTTCTCTATTCTTATTCCTAATGGTGATTGGTGTCCATAAGCCAAACAAACAATAATTTCTTCTATTCTTTTCGAATAAACCTAAGTGTGAGATATCGAGAGTAGACTGTATTTATAACAGGATTAAAATAATGATTTATTTGCTATCAACAAGAAGAGCATTTTCCAATAAAATAAGTCATCTCTTCTTATTTAGGAAAAACCACCCACAGTGCACCCGACCGGGATTGTACCCCAATCTCCCCGTCCTCGGCAGTCTAGCTTAACACGAGACTAGCACATTATACCGTGCGGCCACCGAGGCGGGTAAAAAGAGCTTTAAGTAAAAGGCTATCATCTCATTCCCTTCTCCCCCTTTCAATCATTATCAAAGTTTCTGCACCTGTTGTTTGTTTTTAATAAGAAAGTCGCTCAAAGAGAGACAGGGAGAATTACCATGTGGTGGGGGAAACTTTAAGCTAGTGTTGCCCTGGGAGAAAACCTCTGAACTACGTGTAACCAAATAGCCGGCTACAGCCATTTTTTATGTTAGGCCTGGAAATAAATTTTTTGGTCGAAACAGTAAAAAATATGTGAGCTTTTTAGCTCATTAATTTGTTTTAAATATCAATTGTTGGATTTTTTAACATTTATTTCAACACTTAGCGTAAAACTTATTATTATTTTGATTGATGGCTAGCAATAAATATTTTAATATTTTTTTCTCGCTATTGTTAATTTATGAAGAAGAATAGAAGAAGAGAAATTTAAAAAAAACGCTAGTAATTGGTATTATAGTTTTTGAAATATTCTTTCCTTCAGATCAGCCCGTAGTTTCAAATACGAACCATTTATCTCATGAAAAAGTTATGAAATATGGTTTACATATCTCGGTAGACACTCTGTACTAAGACATGGTGGAATTATAATTATATATCTGGTTGAGAAATGACACTTTAGTTCGATGCCCATGGTCTAGGCGTGATCTTTTAACTATATCTAATATCATAACAGTCATCATGGATCAGAACGTAACATACAAACTGGTGTTCATGCGATAAGTCTCGCAACACTCATTCGTTTGTGATGGGGAGGTCAAGGTTTGAATCTCCGGCCGGATGTTGTAATTATGTTTTAGTGTGGCTTCCCCGTGGGGGATCAACTCTTACTTGTGTACAGGGTTCTCTAGAGGTGCTGCTACCTATCGCGGAGTATCGCAACTATCTCGAACTCTCGTCGACAGAAGAGTGGCTCAAGTCAGCAAATTATCACCTGCGATAGACGATTGCTTAGGTCTGATGGAACATTTGTTAGTCGACATGTGATTCAATCCTCCCGGGTTTGTTTGAGTCTCAGTCTGGATTTGTTTGGGATGTACCGCAAGGAAAACTAAAATAAATTATACGGTGCACCGCACTGACTTTTTCCCGCCTTTATCTTAAAATAGATATTTACTAAAAACTCATAAGATTTGTGAAATGAAATAATAGATATGTACATTTTTTTAGAAGCACTACACAAAATATCATAAATTAAATAATATAAACTGTTATATACTCTATGGCATTAGGAACTAGGAACACTGTTACAAAAAAAAATTGAGAAAAGAGAAACATCTTTGCCCACCAAAGAGTTTAACAATCAAATTCATTTTAAGACCGGAATTAAAAAGTAAATATATATGCTTACAGTTCAGAAACTATTGTTCCATAAAAATATATTTCAAGTAAAAGAATTTTATCTTTAATATTACTACAACTTTACAGTGGAAAATTTATGAAAATTGGAAAATTTTCCTAGTTTAAAGTACCCTCAAAGTAATTTTCATGAAAAAATGAAAATTGCCATCTTGTTATAATGATAAACCGTGTCTAGATATAAAATTCAATCAAATTCGCTACAGTGAATTCCGAGAGAATCTATATTTTCTCTTTTTTTCCCAGCAGTGCAATATCCTTTAATTTAGGGTTCGATATCAAATTCCATGAACCCCTTGGGGGGGGGGGGGCCTTATGAAAACCCCAAATACCAAGTTTTATCCCAATCAGTGAAATAGTTTCAGCTCTAGCCCAAGGTACAGACAAACGGCATCGTGAAAAACACTTTTTTTTTTTCAGGGGGGTGAAACACCATTTATAAAAAATTTGAGTTTTTTTTTACGATCACAATACTTTCTCTCTGAGGTGTCGAGATAAATTTAAAAAATACACCATGCGTTGATAGTGCTAAAAGGGTTAGTTTTATTTTATTAGCACCACGTCTTACTACCCTTGCGGGCTATATACCACGCATCATATACTGATTGCACTCATGTGTTAGTGATGAGGAAGGGTTGAATCTAAAGGGATTGCATTCACATTAGCTTGGATTAAGCGGGGAAACAATATATTGCCCGGGGCAACAAAAATAAATGTCATTGACTCCTATTCATTCAGGTTTCTGTCGTGGGGAAAGGGATTAAAGACAAGGTACTTCCGGTTGATTGTAGATTACGCCCACCTAGGAGGTCGGAACCCTACTTTCACTTAATGCAACCGAGGTGTGGCTATTTTACCATATAATTCATATGAATGCAACAGAGGTGTGGCTATTTTACCACATAATTCCACTGAATAAAACAGAGGTTTGGCTATTTTACCATATAATTCCACTGAATGCAACGGAGGTGTGGCTATTTTACCATATAATTCCACTGAATGCAATGGAGGTGAGGCTATTTTACCACATAATTATGTCCTTTTGTATGTCCCTGGTTATCTTAGTGTGTTTATTTAAATTTCCTTTTTATTTTCCTGTTTCCTTTTGTTAGACAGTGTGGGTACATTATAGTCAGTATTGTCACTAAAACTCACACATTTAAATGTATCTACCTTTAACTAGATCCAGCTTGACGTTTGTGTATCAGTTTTACCTTTCGTGTTGACTAGTTGGCTCTTTGTCACTTTGTTCTCCTATTCATGAGCTTGTCGACCAGTTGGCCATCGGTCTATGTCCTTCTATCCATGAGCTTGTCGACCAGTTCTCTCTCTCTTTTTGTCCTCCTATGTATGAGCTTGTCAACCAGTTGGCTGTCTGTCTTTGTCCTTCTATGCATGAGCGTGTCGACCAGTTGTCTCTCTTTTGGTCCTCATATGCATGAGCTGGTTGACAAGTTGGCTTTTTATCACTTTGTATTCCTGTGCATGAGCTGGTCGACCAGTTGGTTCTCTCATATTATCATTTTATGCATGAGCTTGACGACCCGTTGGATATTTATCACTTTCTCTTTTGTGCATGAGCTGGTCGACCAGTTGGTTCTCTCATATTATCATTTTATGCATGAGCTTGACGACCCGTTGGATATTTATCACTTTCTCTTTTGTGCATGAGCTGGTCGACCAGTTGGTTCTCTCATATTATCATTTTATGCATGAGCTTGACGACCCGTTGGATATTTATCACTTTCTCTTTTGTGCATGAGATTGTCGACTAGTTGACTGTTTATCATTTTGTCCTCCTATTCATGAGCTTGTCGGCCACTTGGCTTTCGGTCACTTTGTACTTTTATGTATGAGCTTGTCGACCAGTTGTCTCTCTATCTTTGTCCTCCTATGTATGATCCTATTGACCATTTGGCCGTCTGTCTTTGTCCTTTTATGTATGAGCTTGTCGACCAGTCTTCTCTTTTTTTGTCCTCCTATGCATAAGCTTGTCGGACAATGGGCTGTTTATCATTTTGTCTTCCTGTGAATGAGCTTGTCGACCAATGTACAGGTCATGTCGGCCACTTGTTTCACCTAGCCTTACAAACATATGTTTACAATTGGTCGACCAATAGGTGGTCTATCACCTGATCTTACTCATGTCGGCCACTTTGTCCACGTTGCTCCTGAGTGTCGATCACTTGGTTGTCGACCAGTTTGCTGTAGATCTGTCTGACTGATCCCTTAATAAGTTTATAAAGATGATTACGTGAAGTTTGTTGACCTCAGTGTAATTTGTAATTTTATTGTTGAAATAAAACAATCTATTTCATTAAATGTTTACCATGTATTAATTACTTAATCAAAGGGTTAATTAATTAGAAAGGCTGTTTAAAAGCAACTGAACCAAATTCTTCTTGAGGGAAAGCTTATTGCAGGGAAACCCCAATATTTTCACATCAGGCCTTTATGCAAAGAGAACATTACTCTCGGCTGGGGTTGAAACTGGTCTCCTGAGATAAAACGCTGGTACGCTATACCCGCGACCAACACCCAAAATACATGTCTTACTACCCAGCCGGGATACACACATATTAATTACGCCAAGGAAGTAAGGTTAAGGAAGGTAGAATTTAAAGCAAATATCTCCAAATTTCATGGTAGGTAGAGTAGGAAATCATTTAGAAACCCACATTCG
This sequence comes from Timema douglasi, assembly GCA_901482245.1. Lineage (NCBI taxonomy): Eukaryota > Metazoa > Arthropoda > Insecta > Phasmatodea > Timematidae > Timema > Timema douglasi. The sequence continues at coordinate 168,851 of CABEEJ010000632.1, forward strand.
GTACACTGGATTGGGATTCGAACTACAATCTCCTAGTCAAAATAAAAATAGAGTATACTATGCTGAAATTTAGTCTGCTTGTTCATTGATGGGGGTCTCGAGTCAAGTAAATTAGACTTCATGAATTGAAAAAAAAAAAATCGTGACCATATGTGGTTAGCTATTTCACACGTGATCCTCTTCGCGCCTGCGCTCTGGCGGTGACTGCAGGTGTCCTGGTGACACGACACCTCCATCCTCTCCTCCTAACAACATCCCCTATGGAGCTATTACACAGTCTGGCCACCCCGCCCATCCCCCCCGTACCAAAACTGAGAGGGGGCTTCGGGGGCACACACTCTCAAACATTAAAATGATTGCTCTGGGAATAACTGGATTTACTACGCGAGTATCGCGATGTTAATGTTACTTTGTATCGCTAGGGGCGCCACTCATACCGGTTGAAATAAACGCACTTTATTTTTTTAAATTTACATTTTTACTGGCATTGTTAGCTAGCTGCACTTGAAGCATGGAACGCCATCTTGCTATCCATGAATTTTCTTAAAAACCTATTTATAGAGTAATTATTTTATCATCGATTTGATGTTCTACTGGTTACATTCATGTGAGATAAGTAAGGTTGAATTTAGAGGAAGTGTACGCGCATTTTCGTAGAGGGAGAGTGAAAAATCAGTTATAAACTCACCCCTAGTTCACCCCGGAAGTCCAATCTGTTGTGATATAATTAAAAAATTTGAAATGGTGAATGTAAAAAAAAAGAAGAAATATCCATACTATGCTGTATATTCTCTTTTCTCGGTAGACACAAGTCATACAGAACAGTAGGAGTGTACCAACCTTAACTCAACAAATCTGAACAGCTATTTCTAAAAATATTATCAGATTTAGAATGTTAAAAATAATCAAAAAACTAGTATTTACCTGTTAAATGTAACTACATACAACATGTGATTTCCCCCCCAACATTTCATTTAATATATTAATTTTTGTATTTTATTCCTAGTTTTTAAATGGAATTAACGGGATTTTTTCCCCCTGTATACATTTTAAACACCCCGCAAACCCCTGTCCAACTCCCAGAGCCGATTCCATTTAATCGTCCTCCATCAACAAAGCTTTGAGAAACACTGTCTTAAACCGCACAATAATCGAAACGAGTCGCAGAAATATAAAATCAATATTAATGAAATTGATTTAACTGAAATGGAGCAAATAGTAAAGTTATCACTAAACGTACCCCCCGGGCCTAACCAGTTGAATCAGAGTTGTAGAAAACAAAATCCGTCTGTACAATATTTCAAACATGCAGTCTTATTTACTGTACTGCCTATTAACTGGGGTATTAAATACAGGATTAACTGGGATATTAAATACAGGATTAACTGGAATATTAAATACAGGATTAGCTGGAAAATTAAATACAGGATTAACTGGGAGATTAAATACAGGATTAACCGTGGTATTAAATACAGGATTAACCGGGGTATTAAATACAGGATTAACTGGGATATTAAATACAGAACTAACTGGGCTATTAAATACAAGATATAACTGGGATATTAAATACAGAACTGGGCTATTAAATACAAGATTAACTGGGATATTAAATACAGGATTAACTGGGATATTAAATACAGGATTAACTGGGATATTAAATACAGGATTAACTGGAATATTAAATACAGGATTAACTGGGAGATTAAATACAGGATTAACCGGGGTATTAAATACAGGATTAACTGGGATATTAAATACAGAACTAACTGGGCTATTAAATACAAGATTAACTGGGATATTAAATACAGAACTAACTGGGCTATTAAATACAAGATTAACTGGGATATTAAATATAGGATTAACTGGAATATTAAATACAGGATTAACTGGGATATTAAATACAGGATTAAATGGAACATTAAATACAGGATTAACTGGGATATTAAATACAGGAATAACTGGGATATTAAATACAGAACTAACCAGGATATTAAATACAGGATTAACCGGGGTAATAAATACAGGATTAACTGGGATATTAAATACAGAACTAACTGGGCTATTAAATACAAGATTAACTGGGATATTAAATACAGAACTAACTAGGCTATTAAATACAAGATTAACTGGGATATTAAATATAGGATTAACTGGAATATTTAATACAGGATTAACTGGGATATTAAATACAAGATTAACTGGGTTATTAAATATAGAATTAACTGGAATATTAAATACAGGATTAACTGGGATATTAAATACAAGATTAACTGGGATATTAAATATAGGATTAACTGGAATATTAAATACAGGATTAACTGGGATATTAAATACAGGATTAACTGGAACATTAAATACAGGATTAACTGGGATATTAAATACAGGATTAACTGGGACATTAAATACAGAACTAACCAGGATATTAAATACAGGATTAACTGGGGTATTAAATACAGAATTAACCAGGATATCAAATAAAGGATTAACCGGGATATCAGATAAAGGATTAACCGGGATACAAGCTTAACCGCTATTTTTGATAGATTCATTGTTTTCTAGTTTTTAAGCTCTGACTTTATTTACCCCGTCTAGTCTTAATGTGTCTCGTGTTGACCGTAGTTACTGTCTACTACATGTAACTCATGTGTCCGCAGATAACTGATTGTCATACGCAGCCACCAGTCCCACAGAAGACATAACTCCGGAAGGTCGTATAAGACCGGGATGTCTTGGTCAGACTGTCTATCCCCCACTCCCACTCCCTTTCTCTCCCAATCCTGCCTTCCTAGTTTCACTCTGACACTCTTCTTCCGCTACCATCCTCCGCTCTCTTTCTATCCCCTTGGAAAAAAAAAATTCTTCCGAACCATTTCTTGGTGATTAACTTAACAACCGCTTTGCGAGTTGAAATGCAATTCTTTTTATTGCTTTTTTTTTTCTTTCACTTTCTTTTTCTTTTACTCTTATTTTTTAGTCTATGTGTTGAAACTTGACGGGTGACGTTTTTTTTAGGGGAAGGGGAGAAGGAGAGGAAAGCTCTAGAATGGAAGGAGAGGTGAGGTAGAGTTAACTATATTTATGAAATTAGTTGCTGTCTAAAGAACAAAGAAATGATGGATCAAGAAAATGTCTGTCTCTCGCCGAAATTTTCCTTTTCCGCTATTATCTTTACTAAACCATTTTTCAAAGATTTCTTTCTTTTTGTGTTTGACACGAGATACACGAAGAAGTTTATCCCTATGCTCTGCTCTGTACGTCTGTAACACATTCACATTGGAAATACTAACATTTATACCTATTCTCTGTATATCTGTAACATATTCACATTGGAAATACTAACAACTTGTAACCATTCAGCTTGTTTCTTTACAACTACTGCTTTAGTAAAGATCAGAATACAGCAACTGATCTGGGATATCGAAATCCTCACATGTCTACTTATAAATTTGGACACTTTTCTAATGAAATATCGGTGACCTGGTGGTCTAAACGGTAAGGTGTCAAGACTTCTGTGCTGGCGGCCGGGGTTCAATCCTCGGTCCCGGCACAGATTTATCTGATTACCAAACCCTTCCTTCACCTCTGACAAGACATCTTGTGAATGTGGGGAATGCCAGGCCTCCACCGTGGTTCGGATTCCACGTTAAACTGTAGGTCCTC
>CABEEJ010000632.1:174513-187647 GCA_901482245.1 Timema douglasi
CCCCCCCCCCCCAAGCCTCTCCCCCTTGATACGGTCTAGCTAAGAACCGTGAGACTCGTATTAAGGTTAATGTCACACTCCTACCAATAGTAAAGTGTGACAGTCTCGTAACAGTTTTTATTTCTCTCTGTGTGTGAATATATACAGCATCTTTCTACTTTTCACAAGGCCATCAAGATACGTTACAGTTCGGGGGTATTGTATTGTGTCTTCTCTGTTTGGTTCACAATATAAAACAACGAATAAGACGAAACAGAGGACACAACTAGTGTTGATGTGCTCCCAAGCTAACTCTTTCTTATGTAGTTGTTGGAATCCTATTCTCGTCCTTTTATTCCTTACCCCCCCCCTCCCCCGACCACCCCTTTAGCTAGCATCTTTTCCCTTATAAATGTCTCGCGGGAAATAACTGGCGGAGGGTGGTTGGTATCACTGAGAGGTCTCATCGGGATTTGCCTGCCATGTCTTGAGATGCAATATCTCTCTCTCCCTCCCTCCTTCTCCTTCTACCGCACGTGGACATCAGGGTCTCTTCACAGTATCGGATAAAGGAATGTCGATCGATATCTCATGCATACATATCGATATTGAGTAGATGTTATCGATTATAAGTCTTCCCTTCTCCCCCCTCGTACACACATTTTGCTCGTCTTGACTAGAGAAAATAAACATGTGTAATTTAAGAGTGTGGTTTTTCTCAGGATTGGACTCACAACTGTATCAGCCCTGTTTCCACCATCGTGACTGTTCAGTTGTTCTTCTAGCACCAGGGGTAATATGACTGTTCAGTTGTTCTTCTAGCACCAGGGGTAATATGACTGTTCAGTTGTTGTTCTAGCACCAGGGGTAATAGACTGTTCAGTTGTTCTTCTAGCACCAGGGGTAATATGACTGTTCAGTTGTTCTTCTAGCACCAGGGGTAATATGACTGTTCAGTTGTTCTTCTAGCACCAGGGGTAATATGACTGTTCAGTTGTTCTTCTAGCACCAGGGGTAATATGACTGTTCAGTTGTTCTTCTAGCACCAGGGGTAATATGACTGTTCAGTTGTTCTTCTAGCACCAGGGGTAATATGACTGTTCAGTTGTTCTTCTAGCACCAGGGGTAATATGACTGTTCAGTTGTTCTTCTAGCACCAGGGGTAATATGACTGTTCAGTTGTTCTTCTAGCACCAGGGGTAATATGACTGTTCAGTTGTTCTTCTAGCACCAGGGGTAATATGACTGTTCAGTTGTTCTTCTAGCACCAGGGGTAATATGACTGTTCAGTTGTTCTTCTAGCACCAGGGGTAATATGACTGTTCAGTTGTTCTTCTAGCACCAGGGGTAATATGACTGTTCAGTTGTTCTTCTAGCACCAGGGGTAATATGACTGTTCAGTTGTTCTTCTAGCACCAGGGGTAATATGACTGTTCAGTTGTTCTTCTAGCACCAGGGGTAATATGACTGTTCAGTTGTTCTTCTAGCACCAGGGGTAATATGACTGTTCAGTTGTGCTTGAGAAGGCGAGGTTAGCTAAAACAAATCCGGCTGTGAGCAAAGGCTTTACCTTTGCGTTATCAGAAAACCAGACTAGATAATACAGACTCCTTTGTCCACGTGGCCACCTGTGTGGGCTTAGGGGAGAGTTGATGCGTAACAGAATATTGTATAACAAGGAAAGTCAGGGAACTTTTAAAAATATAACTGGAATTTTCAAGTGTTTTCGTGATGACTTGCGAATCATTTAGTGTAAGAGACCCGCCTCAGTGGCGTAGTTGGCTAACGCGCTGGTCGTGTTGAGTTCAACTGCTGAGGACGGGGAGATCGAGGTTCGAATCTCGGTCGGGTGAACTGGTGGTGGTTTTTCCTAAATGGTTTTCCACTCTCCCTCCACGCAAATGCGGGTTCACTTCCTCTAATTCACCCTTCCCAATTCCTATTCCATTAGCGTAATTAGTACTTAAAGCGTATAACCCGAACGGGTAGTAAGACGCGGTGCTAATTATTATTATTATTAATAATAATAATAATAATAGTGCAAGAGTGTAGTCCAGTGTAAAACTAATAGTTTTATTTCATATTCATACTCTTTTGTTTTTGAAAACCGCAGTTAATTAAGTCTTCAGTGATTAATATTTCGCCTCCCAAAAGCGCACCAGCCTGCCACTGCTATAGATAAAGTGCAGATACTGTTCTGTAAAACATGTTTTATCGCCAAGTCACGGATTTCAAAACATTACAGAAGAATTATTCAACTGTTCAAGTAGTATTGTGCTGGTTTTAATGATATATTCACTGTTTGTAAGCAAACTATAGGTACAATGGATTCATATACTAAGATCAACTTTACAAACGGCATTTTTTAAGAGCCAACACGTATTAAATAACCAACTTTGACTATCACGTTAGTTTTTATTTAAAGCGTTATATTTTGAAGGGGGGTTGGATAAGGGGAGGTACACACCTGGAAAAGCCAGGGGATCTCAAAACACACCAATCGTATTAAGCGTTTATCTTATTTTTTATTTACTCAGCTTCTGCAACTGAGCTTTTAATTTTCTCCTGTCTAAAATAATTACTACTATTATATTTTTTAAATATTGATAAAAGAAAATATAGTTGAGGCCTAAAGTTTCACAAGCCTCTTGATAAAGATATATGTTAATCACCTCTTGTTCTTTCTCTCTGCTGATGTTAGTATATTTGTGAACCAGCCCTTGTTCTCTGTATCTCCCGATGTTAATATATATGTGAACCAGCCCTTGTTCTCTGTCTCTCCTGATGTTGGTATATTTGTGAACCAGCCCTTGTTCTCTGTATCTCCCGATGTTAATATATATGTGAACCAGCCCTTGTTCTCTGTCTCTCCTGATGTTGGTATATTTGTGAACCAGCCCTTGTTATCTGTCTCTCCTGATGTTAGTATATTTGTGAACCAGCCTTTGTTCTCTGTCTCGCCTGATGTTGGTATATTTGTGAACCAACCCTTGATATCTGTCTCTCCTGATGTTAGTATTTTTGTGAACCAGCCCTTGTTCTCTGTATCTCTTGATGTAAATATATCGCTCTCGTCTCTCTATGTACAGAGATTTGTGAGCCAAACACTGTTTTGTGTGTCTCCTAGCCAAACAAATTATGAAACCGCCTTTTCCATCCTGCCGTTGTTCGTCATGAGAGCAAATGCTTGTCTCTGCCTGGATTGCATCATCCATCACGTGGTACGACGGGCCGAGGGAGGGTGCAACATTGGTGAATCAGTGGGAATAGAAAGCACCCTTTAGCTAAGTCGACGAAAAGTGCTCTCAATGTTACGCTACAAAATGTTGACATTACTCGTAGTTTACAAACTACCGTGAGTTCACAACAAGATAGCATGGGAGCGAGTCACAGTAAGTTACAATTATAAGTATTTTCACATAAACTGTCTTCGTGTGGAATTTCAATCTTCAATTTATTGAAAATAATCGTTTTATGCAACATACCCTTTTTTAATAGCCTATAGTCTAAGACTCGCTTTTCGCAATAGACTGGATTGCTGATAACGAGGAGATTAGGGTTTGAATCCCTGATGGGTGAGCTGAGGGTGGTTTTCTAAAATGGTTTCCTACCCTCCCTCCACGTAAATGCGTGTACACTTCTTATAAATTTTACCTTCCTCATCACTGGCACATTAACGTAATTATTAAATACGATATGCGTATTACCCGGACAGGTAGTAAAAAGAGGTGCTAAGATATAGTTTAGAGTGGGAATATATTTACCTCACTTTTTTCATTTATTAGATAAAAACTTTTATCTTTAATTAATCTCATTGTGATATAAGCTACAGCGATATTTTTGAGAAGAAATATATAGCAGTTGCTCAATAAATGACTAAATTTGTTAGCTCTGCTAAATTGATGGCTAATTCGTTTAGATAAAATGTCACTATTAGAACATTTTTAAACAAATAGCTTTATTTTCAACGCATTTTCAACTGAGTATCTATAATCTTGCTAGACAATAAGCCAGTCTCAACCGAGGGATCTGGGTATAATTTACATTTCAACTGCTCATCTCACTCGGTGATTAAACATAATTTATTTTCTAAAATTGTATCTAAAAATTTAACGATGCAATAGTTACTGACCAGAGTGCTGTTCAAACATTTTCTCCCAACAAATAAATTAAATATGACTCCATTTATGTGAAAAATTTAGAATTAATTGATAGAGTTTGGAAAAAGGTATTCATTCTATCAATGTATTTACTCATCAGTCCGTATCCTGACCTATCTTAGGTGTAATAACTCTAGCCGGTGTCGAACACCCGACCGTCTGACACTAAACGGCTGTGGTCTATCTCAAACTTCTAAGATGTGTTGGGGCGTTCTCCGCCATAGAGAACAATGACTCAAGCTGTAAGATATTCTCCCCACAGACTGGATAGACTTGACTGAATATGTAGAGCACATTGTGCACTATCCCCACTAGCAACTGTTGTACGTCTGTGCTCCCCCCCTCCCCCCTCCTCTTAAGGACCAAAACTCACTGTTATATACCCAAAAAGGAGGGGTGGTTCCCCTAAGATACTAGTTTTGACCCTGTTCTACGTTATGATACTTGGCAAAACAACTGATGTTTAAAACGACCATGTTCTAGTATGAATGCTCGACTGCTGAGTCAGGAGAGTTGAAAGTGGGAGTTTCCTAGGCTTATGTCATACTTGCATGCTCTAGTCTGAATGCTCGACTGCTGAGTCAGGAGAGTTGAGGGTGGGAGTTTCCTAGGCTTATGTCATACTTGCATGCTCTAGTCTGAATGCTCGACTGCTGAGTCAGAAGAGTTGAAAGTGGGAGTTTCCTAGGCTTATGTCATACTTGCATGCTCTAGTCTGAATGCTCGACTGCTGAGTCAGGAGAGTTGAAAGTGGGAGTTTCCTAGGTTTATGCTATACTTGCATGCTCTATATCGACCAAAGCTGCAAGCTATGGCATAATATTCATTTTATAACTGTCAATTGTATTAGTTTTAAATATTCGTCTTTTTGCGTTTTAATTCTTAATAACAAACAAAACTCTGTGGTAAAAGACGCAGTGGAGGGGTGTTGAAGGGTTGAAGCCATCCTACCTTCTTAAAAAGTATCTTAACCCTCTCATTTAAAAGTAAAGAAGTCGTGACCCCCCCTCCCTCTTCATGAATGATGTAGCGAGTTAAAAGGTTACGTATGAATATTCATGAAACCCCCGCGCGCAATCACGGCCGTAATTATTATTCGTGTTACGTTAACACGTTACTAGGAGGGTAAGGGGGAGATTCTTTGCTTTTATTATTTCTTGAAGCAAAAAAGTTTGGGGTGAGAGGGTTGTCCTTTATTAGGGAGGAGTTAGTCTCAGACTTTGAAGATGGATGGATGGGGAAGGAAAAGGTGGTTAGGATAGTTAGCGTGACGAGTCTTTGTGGTCAGAGGTTCTATTCCAACTTGTTGGGGGGAGGAGTTAGATAGGGTAAACATGAACAAATTCAATGTTGGAATATCATCTGACTGGTCGGTACACCTGGCCACGAACCTAGGGGTCCCGGGGCTCGATTCCCGCCAGCTATCTTGGGTACTTTTCTCTAGTGATAAATTATCTCAACGGTCATCAGGGGTTGGTAAATTAGGTTTAAGCTAGGCTTGAGATTCCTACTGGCCCACACCTCCATATTCACTATCATCATCACACCATCTCTTTGAGGGTACGACGTGTAGACCACTTGCTCTGGAGTACCCTGGGTAACGCGCTGTACCACCAGAGAGGCTGATAGTCTACATACAAGGGACCGAGCTGGATTTCATGTCGCTCCCGGTCATATATAACAAACGTTAAAGAAACAAAGTAACACTTTAGGGAGGTGATAGTAAGCGTCATGTGAGTTGATACTGTATTTCAATCGAACTGACCCGCCACAGTCGAGAGCGCCAAGGTGCCCGTCTGAAGGATTGGATACCAGCTATGGATGACTTTTATCAAAGATTTGAGACTGCGACAAAATCAGCGCATTATATTTAGTCAAATATAGTTAAAAATTAAAAGAACAGTAAAGAATTAAAAATAATTTGTTGCTAAACTGTTCAAAGTCTCTTCTTTTGCAGATGGGTTGAGAGGTAAACACTGCCTACACGGACGGTGGTATGGGTGCATTACGAGCCCGATGCTCACTGCAGATACAAGACGAGCTGCACCCAAGTGCGATTTGCAAGGGCTATTTTCATCCCCGGGCACGTGATGTGAGATCAGGGGGTCAAGCCTCTGGTAACATGGCCGTTATTAACTGTAGACATCCGGTTTTAAGCGGCCTCTGTAAGGGATCGTTGAAATAGAGGAATGGGAAATATTTACACATTTAAAAAACTGGTACGACGCAATCGCACAGACGTTCTCATAGTCTCTTTTAGTTTGTGACAAAAGTTATTTAATAATCAGTCATCGGTAAACTACCCTTAAACAAATTTACCCCTTCCAACTAGGGATGTGAAAAAAGTATCGATACTTTACTAATATTGATATTTTCCTCTCGATACTAGTATTTTAGTCGATATTTTTACTGATATTAGTACTCACACTCCGGTATCGGATCGGTATCGAAAGAAACAACTTGTCTGTTATCTTCCCTCTTGTGATTAAACGTGTTAGGATCGACTGTGGAGGAAGAACATATGACACTATTTCAATCCCCACTCATTTTCTGCAACTCTAACATTCAAACTCTTTTAGCTCATCATAATTCATAACTGTTCTTTCGCCAACTTTAATGGTTACTAGTAGTAGTAGGGTATCGATATTTTTCTTCCGATACTTTTAATGGGTACAGTATCGACACTTTTCTTTCGATACTGCATCCCTAAACACTATACACTATTATTTATATTATCAAACATTCCCCAGATTTACATTTTAAACATTTTTTAAAACAATTTTTGAGAAGTTTTAAAAAGTTCTCATTAGTAAACGATACTTAATTTATTGGATATGGTAAAAAAAATCTTGAAATATAGTTATATAAATTTAAAATATCAAGTTTGAACAAAATCCATCTAACGGTTTCAGATCTGAGTCCAGGGACAGACAGACAGATAGACACAATTGTAAAATTAACCTTTTTTGGGCTTTGAGGAACATAAAACATAAAGATTCATCATGATAATGAAGTAAACAAAATATTGATCTTTATAATATGCAAAGTAAAAAGGTTACTTTGGAACTTAGAAATATCTTTTTATTTATCAAGGCTCTTTACATTTTTAAAGTGTCACTTTTTACGCTATTTTGTGATGTTTCGAAATAACACCGTATATTTTTATTGCAGAGCTAATAACAAATCCAAGAAAATGCAGTAAAAATGCTACAGAAAAATAAATATTTATTTTCAACTCATTCTACTTCTAAGGCATTCTATTCTTGCTGTGAAATCACCTACAGTTTTGATAGGAAGGGCTTCATACAGACAGCTAGAACAGTTTCTAAACCTACTTTTACATATTCATACGTCAAGTCATGTCATATATAGCTATCACTTTTGATAGGTATTAATAGCACATATACAATAACAATAATACATAATAAAATGTTCATAATGTTTACCGCAAAAAGAACATGTTTGTATTTCCTAAAAGTCCCTTCTTGTTAAAATGGGACTGTACTTCAAACTTCTTGCCTCAAGTTTTGGGTCGCCCAGGAGTGTTAAGACCTCTTCTACCCTCCTACTCCTAAATATCACAAGCATCCCCATGGCGAGGAGGCTAGACAGAACAACAAACCTCCAAACTGGGTTCCTTTCCCAGTTACAACACTCTTCAAATCCCCTCGGATCCTTCTTACCTCTTCTCTCTATCCCTCTCTCTCACTCTCTCTCTCTCTCTCTCTCTCTCACACACACACACACACACACACACCACATTGTTCTGACTACAGGGACACTTCAAACACTTTAATTGATGTTGTATTAATGAGTGGTACACCATGAGCCCAAGGTGGGTTGTTACAAATGTAACAAACTGTATTAATATATATATATATATATATATATATTAGTGGCGTATATCCTGAAGGTACTTTATATATATATATAGTATATAAAGTACCTTCAGGATATACGCCACTTATAAATTGAAGATGGATTAGGGACGAGAGAAAAGATCAGTGCTTTTGTGGTTTTCATAACAAACATTGTTTTTTATGTGAAATAAATAAATAAACATATTTCTCCAGTAAAAAGATAGGACACTTTTTACAGATATTCAATAACTGTTGATATCACCCTGTTAAGAAAATTAAACTCTTATGTTTATACTGGAGCAACATTTTATTTATTAAAAAAAAAAGTTTGTTATAAAAACTGCAAAAACACCTACCTTAGCTGGCAATTTTTACCTTCCCACCTTAAGAGACTGATGTAGACCCCAATAAAATCAAACTTTATTAGTTGATAACTATACTTGAAGATTGGAACCGAACTTAGGATCCTTCGTTGGTTCTCAGATGTACTAATACTAGAAATATGACTTCAAATCAGAGTTGAGTACAAATGATTGTAAAATGCTCCGTTCTTGAAAATCTTTTTTAACACTGTAAGGGGCTAACAGACGGTCTCACATACAGGTATGAATGACATAGAGGATCGTCAAATTGGAAGGGGTATTGAGGTTGTTTTGGGATTTCATACAAGACGGACAACGAAATATGTCTACGTATTAAATAGTATAAAAAGTAGGCCTATGTTATTGACCTGAAATATTGGCATCATAGGTCATGTGCCCGATACACAATATTGGCCTCACAGGTAATGTGCGCGACACACAATATTGGCCTCACTGGTAATGTGCCCGACACACAAATAGGCCTCACAGGTAATGTGCCCAACACACAATATTGACCTCACAGGTAATGTGCCCGACACACAATATTGACCTCACAGGTAATGTGCCCAATACAAAATATTGGCCTCACAGGTAATGTGCATGACACAATATTGGCATCACAGATAATGTGCCCACCACACAATATTGGCATCACAGGTAATGTGCCCGATACACAATATTGCCTTCACAGGTAATGTGCCTGACACAATATTGGCATCACAGGTAATGTGCCCGACAAACAATATTGACCTCACAGGTAATGTGCCCAACACACAATATTTACCTCATATGTAATGTGCCCGAATCACAATATTTACCTCACATGTAATGTGCCCACCACACAATATTGGCCTCACAGGTAATGTGCCCGACACACAATATTGACCTCACAGGTAATGTGCCCGACTCACAATATTGGCCTCACAGGTAATGTGCCCGACTCACAATATTGGCCTCACAGATAATGTGCCCGACTCACAATATTGGCCTCACAGGTAATGTGCCCGACTCACAATATTGACCTCACAGGTAATGTACCCGACTCACAATATTGGTCTCACAGGTAATGTGCCCGACTCACAATATTGGCCTCACAGGTAATGTGCCTGACACACAATATTGGCCTCACAGGTAATGTGCGCGACTCACAATGTATAGAATGACAATAATAAAACACAACTTCAGACTAAAGTGCTCCCACTCCAGCTCATGTGCCTTTTTGACTTGCCTTTCTCAGTTACAAGCGAGTCGGAGGATTCCAACACAGCAATCTGTGCCCGATCTAATGTCTGCCTCACGTTACCAAACTTGCCAGACTTAGCGCGCGTTAAGAAGATTATGTGTCGGGGGAAATTATGTGCTAAGTGTTATTTAAGAGACAGGAGCCCCGGGGAAAGCCGACCCCCTCCCCCCACCTTCGTCTCCTCCCTCACCCGTACTACGGTCGGCTACAGCCTCACGTGCACGACGTAATATATATTAAGTTACGTCTTGCTACGCCAAGTGGAGAGTGTTCCAAACAATGTCACGACACGTCATGCGAGGGTTGGGCTGCAATCACTCATCTACTGTTCACTTTTCGTTTGTTGATTGTAAATCATATATAACCAGGAGGTCATGACATTCAGGTTCGGTAGCCTTACGTGTAGATTATTAGCCGCTCTGGTGGCACAGAAGTTCACCTATACAGGATGTTCGGGAACTCATAGCCCGAACTGCACATATAGCTTGTTTCAACCAAATGTAATCAAAATCCCTGTACACTTACATCCGGAAAACTATGCTAACACCATTAAACCGTGTCAAAAGTTTCGGTGTACAGCGCAGGGAGAGCAAAGCTGTTCAATCATGCGTGCACAACAGGTTGCATAGGAGCTAGGTGTGTGGCACTGCACACCTCGACATCTTGGAGCACGGCAGCAGAACATACCACAATACTAATATTAAGCAACACACCAGTCCTTCTAGAAATGCGAATACGTTCTGAGGGTCATCATTAACAAACCCTACATCACAGAAAGTGCTTGCCATGGCTACATGTGCAGTGCCATGCGCCTAACTCATATGCAACTTGCTGTACACATATTCTTGACAGTTTTGTTCTCCAGGCGCTGTACACCCAAATTTCGAATACAATTTAATGGTATTAATATAGATTTCCGGGTGTAGGTTTCTTGGGATTTTGTACTACTTTTAATTAAAACAACCTACATGTGCAGTTTGAGCTAGAGTTTATGAACATCCTGTAGAGGTTGTCTACACGTCATGCCCGCATTGAGATGATGTGATGAAAGTTATTATGTAGTTGTGGAGCCGGTGTTAGTCATAACCTGACGTAAGCCTAATTAACCAAACCCTGGTAGCCGTTAGGACCTTTAAGGGTAAAATACCCACGGTACTGGATGGGAATTGAGCCCATGACCCATAGACTCGTAGCTAGGTGCACTGACCACAGCACGACAGAGCCGGTTTTTACACTAACCATGGGTCTTTGTTAAATTAGTAAGTTTCCGGATAAACTAAGAGTGTTGGACCGTAGTACTGCTAAGGTTATACGTATACATTATTATTATTAGCACCGCGCCTTACTACCCGTTCGGGTTATACACACTTACGCTAGTGTGTAATGGTAGGGTGATTGTGAGAGGAAATAGGACCTACGGTTTAATGAGGGATCCGAACCACGGTGGAAGCCTGGCGTTCCCCACATTCACAAGATGTCTTGTCAGAGGTGAAGGAAGGGTTTGGCAATCAGATAAATATGTACCGGGACCGAGGATTGAACCCCGGACCCCCAGCACAGATGTCTGACACCTTACCCCTAGACCATCAGCTCACCTATACGTATACATTAATACGCTAGCTGGGTAAGTATGAGAAAGGTAGAATTAAGAGGAAATGTATCAACATCAACGTGAAGGGAGAATGTGAGAAAATATTTAGGAAAAAAACACCTCAGCACACCCAACTGAGGCTTTTTATTCCAACCTTTACGTCACCGGTAGTCTCCAGTCCAACCCCAGAGTGACGCGTTAGACTACGCGACCACCGATGCGTGTTGGGATTAGTTATTATTACTATTAGCTATTCTAAATTATAAATGCTCTCGTTGTTGTTTGAGGTGTTTAACGTGCACTTTATGAACTAAATACGTATATCATCACATGACCTATAAGCTGACTTAAATCTAAAACAGACACAACATCCAGGCCACCGGACTATGAAAGGGGGCAAACCCACATCTCACCAACTTTCCGGCAATGCCGGGAATTGAACGTGTGACTCTTGGCTGAGTAGTAAGACACGCTACCGACTAAGTGTCGGACATTCTCTCATAGTGTGACGGTCCTAGTGGTTGAGTTCCCAGTTTGAGTAAAGTCGCCAGACCAAGGTAGCCCCCCCCCCCNCCCCCTCCTCTGTGATATTAGGTTATGGGCGTCTTATGGGCGTCTTATGGTATGTATATCACCTACAACCTTAGCTATGTACTTTAAACTACTCCAAAATAAATAAGCCTTGACATTTTCCTGTTGGGAGAATTCACTCCAAACCACTGACGTAATATACCCTTACCAAAATTAATTTGTGCCTCTGACAACCGCAAAGACCTCCTCCACATCCAACATCCGTTAAAGGACTCCCCCTCGCCTCACTCTGTTATTTTATCCGCGTAATGCCAACTTCTGCGAGATTAAGGCGATCGTTTGAATTCACGCGACGTTCGATCTTGGGCGTGGAGCTCGCTCCAAATGAGGATTAAATAAAGTGTTAACTATGGTAATTCCCGTCCTCCCATCTCCCGGGGTAATTGATATCAACTTAGGTCTAACAACACCTCGTTGGACTTTTATTCGATTTAGTTAGCTTCCCTCTCTCTCTCTCTGTCCTGTCTTCATTGAAACTCACACGTCCTTACCCGGGAATTAGCGTATCTCACACTTTAGCCGGGACCTTTAGTAGAGAAGTACGAACCGTTAAGTTTAACTTTGAGCTTAAGAGCCCGTTTCACTCCACGGATAACACGTATCTTAGGTAAGTAATACAGCTCGGACCAGAAGTCACATCTTAATGGGGCTTTCTGTAGTTCCAATTAGAAGACCATGAAGTTAAAACTAGTGACAATCATTTTACCGTGTTTTAAAATATACCTCAAAATTGAAATAAAATTACTATAAAATGAAAATAAAATAAAATCAATAACTTTAATATTAGCTGTTGTCAAGTGAAGATGCGGGAAAGCGATGCAAGTTCTATTGCGAGCGTCATCTTGTGTTGGTATTTGAAACTTTTATCAAATTATGTTCATCTCAAAACTGCCATAGTTTGGCTGGAATTTGTTTTCCAACAAAATAGTTCGAATAATGTTAGTTAAAGTTGACTTAAGTAGCTAAGTAGGAAACTTTTACCCCCTTCCCGTGAAAGTCTCTCAAACCAGCACCTTCAACTACTCTGTAGTTCGTAAGCCGCCACTCCGGTTAATATAACGGAATATGTTCATCTATAGTAGGCCTAGTTTAGTAGTTTTTTTCGTAAATGGTTTTCCAGTCTCACTAGACGTAAATAAGTGTACATTTCCTCTAAAATTATACCTTTCTCATTTCTTTTCCCGGACAAGTACTAAGACGCAATGTATTCAAAACACGCGAATGACCTCCTTTCCACTGTCGACATCTGTGCGGAGATAAGGTTGTATTGCTAGAGTGTAATCAACTCGTATCATCACAGAAGGCCCCCCCCCCTGTTCCTCCGGAAGCACCTCACAATGACGCCGTA
>CABEEJ010000632.1:203804-242061 GCA_901482245.1 Timema douglasi
GATTTTGGTCTTTTATTAAACCATCTGGATATACAGCACAAATTTTATCCAAAGTCATACTAGAAGAACTTCAAACTAAATTAAATATTCCATCACACAAATTAATTGCACAAAGTTATGATGGTGCAGCCGTTATGAGTGGAAAAAATAATGGTGTTCAATCATTAATAAAACAAATATATCCAAATGGCTATTTTGTACATTGCTATGCACATCAATTTAACCTAATTATGGAACGAGGAGCGCAATGTAACAAAAAAGTGAAGATCTTTTTCGCTAATTTACAAGCGTTCTCTTCATTTTTTTCCCGTTCACCTAAAAGAACAGCGTTCCTTGACGAAATTGTTAAGAAAAGGTTACCACGAGCGGTTCCAACTCGCTGGAATTTTAAAAGCAGAACAGTCAATACTTTATTTGACTACAAAGACTCATTTAAGGAATGCTTAGAAAAAATCATAGACTCTGATGAGGTAGATTCGAAAACCCTAAATGAAGCAAATGGCCTACTGAACCACTTAAATAGTTCAGAATTCATGTATTGGCTGAAACAATTTCATTTAATTATGCCACACGTGGACATTTTTTTTAATCAAACTCAAATGCGTGGCATTGATAGCTTATATTTGGAGAAAGCTATAGAACAATTTGAGATACAAATTAAAAAAATTAGAAATGGTACCGACGAGGTTGAAGAACCCAAAGAAAAAAGAAAGAAAACTTCATCCAACGATGGAGATAGTAGAAATACTGCTGCAAAAGAAGTTTGTGACACTATTCTAACCCAAATTAAGGATAGATTTGATTTTAAAAGTCACCTAAGTGCAGCAAAATTATTCAATTCATTTTTTTTTAAAAACTATCAACAATCTTTTCCTCAAAATGTGTTTAACGAAACTGTTGCATCCTATTCCATGTTAAACGCTATAAAATTAAAGAGTGAATTGAATGTAATTTACAGTCGTGATGATATGTGCGAAGTTGAGGGTGTGCTATCTTTATTAGTGTTTATTTCACAAAATAACCTGCGTGAGATTTTATCTGAAAGTTTCAAACTATTGGACATTATTTGTACTACACCAATGTCAACAAGTGAATGTGAAAGGTGTTTTTCTACCTTAAAACGGATTAAGACTTTCTTGAGGAGTACAATGACGGAAGACAGACTAAATGCTTTAGCAGTTCTATCAGTCGAAAAGAAATTTATTAATTCAATTTCTGATTTCGACAACAAAGTTATTGAGGTATTCTCAAATATAAAAGAAAGGAGGATGGACTTCCATTACAAAATATAATAAATAAGAGGTGAGTTTATATTTTTATTAATTATTATTAGTTTTCAATTTTGTGCCCTCCCATGAAAAAAAGTCACGAGCCGCCACTGGTTGTTACAATCCATCTAAGTGTTACTGTGGAAAATAATTTGCCTCTCGCCGCCCGTGATGTGATGATCGGTTGTAAGTACGACTCGACTCACTTCAGTAAACTAGCGAGGGGGTGAGACGGGAGGGGATGTTTTCTGTTCTGATGAGATGGCAGTAGACGGGATAAATCTGTGTTAGAGGATTACCCCCCCCCTCTCCTCTGAAACTCGTGAGAGGGGAGGGAGGGTGAATGAAAGAAGTATGCTAATCAAATGGTGTGTTTTGCTACTCCCAAAGTTGCGGGTCTTGGGGTCTAAAATGCTTCACGCCTCTTTTTTACTTGACGTTATCTTTATGCGACTCATGATAACACTCATTTTTATGGGATGTGTTGTGACTCGTGTTGTTGGGGGAAGGAGGGAGGGTGAGGGGTTAGAGGTACACTTTGTTTACTAAAAATGTCGACTTTATTTTGTGTGTTTGTATGTCTGTTAAATATTTATTAAGGTATCTGTTTTGTTTTTCTCAGTTTTGTTTGGCATTAAATACCTTACATTTAATGTTTAATATTCAAATAAGTTGCGTACTCAAATTCTGAAACAAATTTCACACATTCATCCATCTCAAAATATATAACTGGTTTTTTTATTTCAAAACATAATGTATACCAAAATCAAAGGTGGAAGATACAAACAGGATTCTATTGCGGTTATTAGTAGTACATTTTTATTGTATACATTTAAAAAGTAGATATTCTTTAAAAGGAAAAATTAGTTTATTTTCAGGAAAACTATCATAACTATCAGATAAAAGTAAAGGGAGTGTGGAACATGGCCCAACATTCCTTAAACAAATGGCCTGATTTGTTGCTATAGACCTACTAACATTTTATAAAACCTCTTTTAGGAGTATTTTTGGGGTTTAGAAAATATGTTGGAGTTGTCATTACCATAAAAAATATATTTGGGTGATAATTTTAACCTTCAAGCCTCTTAAATAGAGGGTAAGGGAAGAGATGCACGTTAAAGCTTTTTATCAAGGCTATTAAAATATATATTTAAAATTCAACAATAATTGTGTTGATAGAAAAATATGGCATTTTTTTAATATCTTATTTTTGTAATGCCCCTTTAACACATATTTTCACTATCAAACTAATTTTTTATTTCTAATTTACAAAATGAATCAACATAAAATATTTTCTAAATGATTTATACACTATTATATAGTGTTGTTAGAATACGCGTTCAAAGTGCCGTTAAGGTGCGGCAGAATAGAAGACCAAATTTCCTTTTGGGTCTTATCTTCCTTCTCGAACTGAGTATCTGTTTGAGGAGAGAAAAATACCCCCACCCCTCTGTTACTTTCCCCACCCTGGCGTGTGTCACTATTTTGGTCTGTAACATTAGCAATGCTAGCTAATGTTACATCAATATTACCCGCCCCGAATAATACCCATACATACATACATACATACATATATATATCCTGCAATATCAAAGATTTACATAACCCTACTATGGTTAAAATATGTGATTTACTCACCCTATATCTCAACCAACAACCATCACACGACTGGTGCACATCAAATAGTTATAAAAAGAAGACTGGAACTCCTTGGAAAAGTGGGTCGACGAGACATCGGTATGAGGTGATACAGGCCTATGCTGATTGGCCTAGCCGGCCGACAGACAACCTCACATGATCTTAACTGCCAACTCACCAGATTACCAGTATTATAATATAATATTTCTTTGTTTTCAATTATAAAGTTAAATATTAACAACTCAAAATCTTCTCGATTACGTCTAAGTTGGTGGAAGTAATAGTCTCACAGAAGTTTGAGCTATGTCGGGAAGTCAAATCTTTGTGTAATTTATTTTGATCAGAATTGATATTTGAATTTAAATTTAATGTTAAAATTTAATTATATAGTCGGAATTCACAAGGATGATTCAGGCTCTTGCTTACCGTTTTAGAGGAGCTCTTTAAGTTCTTTGTTGCTATAGTAATGTTTCAAAGGGTTAATGGTTTCACCTATTTGTTTATTCGGAATTCACAATGGTGATTCAAGCTCTTTATTAACCATATAGAAGAGCTCTCTAAGCTCTTTGATATTCCAATAGTGGAAATACCTTATACCTTTATAATTCAAGCTCTTTATGCTCTTTATTAATATAATAAGGATTCAAAGGTTTAATGGTTTAATGTGTTTGTTTAGTCTGAAGTCCCAAGGGTGATTCAGTTACTTTGTTAATCAAGTAAAGGAGCTCTTTAAGCTCTTTATTATTATATTAACGATTTTTGATTATTATTGGGTCTCTTCCGGCCTAATTCGTATATATAAATAATTTATGTTATAACGCTCTTGTTTCAAACGTAGTCGTCTTCAAGGACTACTATTACTTTGAGATTGTGAAATATATCCTTAAATATACTGCGCAAGCGCAGTCTCTGCCATATTTATATGTTTTTCAACACTACTCAGTTCGCCTTGTGAGGCCATGTGTTATTTACCTGTGTTGTCTTTCTTTGAATAAATAATTCAATTTTTTCTTAAGCTTGCAAATGTTCGTATTTTTGTTATATTAAATTCCTTATAGATTCCACCCACCCTCTTTCCGGCTATTGCGGCCTCTAGTGGTTAGAGGTGGAGTTGGTGAACGGTACAGATTGATTGTTTTTGTCTGTATTCTGCATGACAAACAAAGCCGAGACCAGCCGGCCGCCTCTACCTGAAGTTTTGGGTTCACAAAGTGTTTGAATAAATAAGTAACATTGAATACGCTTTATTCCTATTTCTAATATATAATACTTAGAAAACTTTTTGATTTATCTAGTAAATTGAAACAGTTTTAAATCTGAGTTTAATGAAAACACATAATCATATACCTATTGCCTATGGCTATGTTGTTTGGAAAACGAATTTGTCACTAACTGTATAATATAAACATTCTTTAGATTTTTGAACTCAATTGAAACGTTATTCATGCACTTTCTAAACATGCTGAAAATTGGCTATATTATCACATGATTTAGAAACATTTTAAAAATTATAGTTGAATAATTATTATCGTGCTCTTCCCGAATATCTACACTGGAAAGTGACTATATAAGCACACGACTCACAAACTAGCGTAATCCTAGGACAGACCTCGAGGCTGTAAATTAATCAAATATGATAAATATTACTCTCTCAACGGGAACTAAACAATTAGCTTAGTAAGAGGATGTGACAAGTATATGGCTCAATTATCTAGAGCTGCGGTTCCCAAACCGTGGTACGCGTACTACCGGTGGTACGTACAATTATTCCAGGTAGTACGCCGTGAGAAGCCAAACAAAACAAGCAAATTTAAGTTGTAAACATACAATGTCTTTTTAAATACCATAAATATACTATGACCAAGTCAAACTAAAAGGAAAATAGATTTAAACAGTAAATAAAAACTGTTAATTTTAGTGGTACTCCAAAATATGGAAATTGTTTTGGTGGTACGCCATTCAACAAGTTTAGGAACCAATGATTCTATAGTGTATATAATTGTACACAAATAAAGGTGTAGCCTCCATTCATATATTCCTCAATTGATAAAACTACATAGTATATTCAGGAGCTACTCTCAAATTGGTAGGAGCCAAGCACGTAAGTATACTTCATTCACGGTAGGAGTTTACCTCTGAATGGTCTTTTTTCCTACCAATATCCTACTATATAATAGATTTCTGGTAGGGAAAAAGGCCTTTCAGAGGTAAACTCCTACCGTGAACGAACTTTGATTTAATTTCTTAATGTGGGAGGGCATTTGGTTGGGAAGAGTTTGTTTTAGGGGGTAGCTGCCCTCCACCCCCTACACTACCAACGTATAAAGTTCTTTTTAACATTATACACTTCTTTGACTGATTTAAAAGGGTTTATTGTAGCTTTGGACTCGAGTTAATTCTTCATACATTGTGTAAAAAAACACACATTTCACCATGGCTTTTATTAAAAAGAGTTAATGTTGGACACATTTTGGATAGGCACGTTCTAGTTGCCCAATTTACTAACGCATTTGTCTCTTACTGCACTAGATCACAGGAACATAACACAATTATTATATATAAATATATAGTAGCCATTACAATCACATATATTTTTTATAGTTGTATTGTAGGAAAAGAGTAAAGCTACAAAACTCTGGAAGTCATTACTAGAGCTGGAACTTATATGTAAATACATACTCTATTCCTTGCCATTTATATGCTCAGAAAATATAAATCTCAACGAATCACCATATCTGGGATAATATAATATATAAAATGTAAGTCCAATATTATTTGATTATCATTTTAAATATTTTTACTCTTTTTACATGTTTATAATTATATTTCATGTAATTTTACATAAAGCTACATACTTTGAGATGTTTTAATATAGTTTTACAATAATTGAAAATGTATTGAATATTTGAACATTGTTTGATTTGGTTTGCTTTGGTTTGCTTAGATCAGCTGAAAGTAATTTTTCGATGTACGATTGAAAAGGGTAAAATCCAACTCGGGTAGTCAAGTGTTTTTACAGTGAGTACATACATGCCTTCTCTACTCACAATGAACCTTTTGATGCATTTTTTTTAAAAAGAATTTTGCAAACAGATAACGAACTTCGGTCTGTAACCTCTCTCCCCTCCAACACACTAGTCCAACGACTTATATTCTTATCTTGTAATATCTCAAAATAATTTTAGTTTCACATGAGCAGTTGAAAGTGAAAATATAACAGTAAGCTACAATAAGATTTTTTATTTTTTTCGCCATAACATCGGTCTTGCAGACTAGTAAATTAAAATAATGGGCTGGGGTCTACGACTCCTTCACAACCGACAGTAAAATTGTAATGTGTCCATCATACAACAAAAATATAGGATGTTCCGTAAAATCACAATTGGAGCAACATGTGCGGCGCACATCTCGTACGAAAAAAAATCTGAGTTATTCGAAGAATCCTTTTTCAAACAAAGATGTAGGTTCCTTCCTTCCAGTTAAAGAAACTAATTCTGTAAGGACTTGTATAGTGCAAAGGTTGCTGCGAACAACCCAGGTTTTAAGTTCCAAGTGCCAGAATTTGCATCCTTCTTATTACAGTAGTGAAAGTGACAAATTCCTGATCAATCAATACTTAGAAAGAATTATCTGCATATATATATTATGAAGAAACGATGGAAATGATAATAAACTACATAGGAGATGCCTTCATATGAGTCGCTGTGGATGAAATCACGGTTGTTTAAGGTAATTTTGTTGTGAACCTTGTGGTAGGTAAGATAGATCTTAAGGATATTTCCAAACTATATATGATTTACTGAGAAGTGCTGGAATATACGTATCATGTTGCAAGATTCGTGAATGATGAATTGAAAGTGTGTGACCTAGTTGAGCTCTCTTAGAGAAGGCCCTGGTGTTATATTCGGATGCCACGGCGTATATAATGAAAATCTCAAGTACTTTGAAGTTGTTATATCCTGCCTGATATGATCCATCTTACGAGTTTAGCTCATGGACCACATCTTGCTGTGGACTACATTAGAGTCCAGTATTTGCAAATGAATAGATTAAATATATTACAATATAATACATTTTTAATCAATAATGATATTTTAGTGACAGTATTTAAAATAAAGAATACAAATCTATACAACTATTTTGTTTCTGAAATCTTTGACAACTTTGTTTTAGACTTTGGTGCATTCAAAATATATTCTAGATTTCTTATTTTCATTGATCTAGTGTGCTTACGATCTATTGCCCGTGGCAATATACAATTTAAATAAAATCTAATTAATTTTGATTCCATTTCAGTTTTCCAAAACTCATCATCTTTTTCTAACCTTTCGGCTACTGTAGCGTGGCTACAGACTGACCCGTCACCAACATCAGTTTTGTACTTAACCTATTCACCAGAAAAGCCGAAGTCTCGTTCAATATCAACAATTACGCCACAGAAAGACTTTGGTGTACGTACTGCAGGAAAACTGTGAAGTGGAGGTCAGCCGCATCCTCACCCCTTCTCTGAACTAAGACACTCGTCCGACGCGCGCATGCGCGAGAGTGCAGTTCCAAATAAACATATCAGTGGCCCAGACGTCCGTTGCTACCCCCCACCGCCCGTTGCTATGCGAGTGTCGACTGCGCTGTGAATGTGTAGCGCCTTGTGATTGGACGTTAATGACGGCATGATGATGTATCTCTTCCCTACCTAGTCTCCCCGCTGGGCAGAATCGAATATAAGCTTGTGTCTCATCGTAAACATTACTCTTTGATGCCGATTAGGAATAAGGATAACTTGGGCAGATAGTAGGCCCCTAGGACCGTCTTATAAATGTAAGCTATAGTTATTGACAGGAATTAATCGCCGACCATGAACGTTGCGTATGTTAGGTTGAGGTTCGAATCCTGGAGGAATTTAGCTTGTTTAATGTAAATAAGGGAAAGTGATCTTCGACCATGAACTATGCATATTACAGGTCATGGTGCGAAGCTTGGAGAAGTTTATCAGATTTAGTGTTAACTAGGGAGATTGTTCTTGAACCATAAATATGGTAAAATTGAGGTCATGGTTTAACTCTTGGAGAAATTTGGCAAATTCGTTTCTAAACAAGAGTATTTAAACTTTGACTATAAACATAGTAAAACTTAGGTCTTGGGTCAAATCCCGGTGGATTTTAAAGGGAAACTTGACTTTAACCTTTAGCCTTTGGATTCAGGTCAGGGTTCGAATCATGGTCGTAACTAATTAATGTATCTGTATTATTGTTAAGTGTTAGGGTATTTATATTGTTTACAGTCTGATGACTTTATCTCATTGAGGTTAGTTTATTAGTTCACGGGAAATGTTAACATTAGATTATTTGTATTGTTTTCAGTCAGATGTTTCCAATGTTATATTTTATTACTACGAGGTTCAAGACCTATTAAATGTTAGTTTCATGGGAAATATTAACTTGCGGTTTTGAGGACTTGATAATTTCAAGGGAAGATTTATTATTTGTATACCTTTATATTTTTTTATTAGAGACAGTTTCTCTTTTTCATCTTGGATAATTATATCCTATTTGTATCTTTATTTATAAAGAGAATTACTTTATCATACATACCTTAGCATTTATATATATCAAAGTTTGATATACAATATTGTACAAATTAACCAATGCTGAGTATTATCAAAATAAACGAGCCCTTGGGCTGTATTTGTAAACCTTTGTTAGTTCTTGTCTGACAAGAGTGTTCTTGAACTAGTTGAAGCAGGATGACATGGCCCCTCTGTGATTACCCCTTTTTTGTAATTTAAAACCGCGCTCCCTGTGGCGACTAGTTGAACTTAGGTTATGGGACTAAGGGACGGTCCCACAGAGGGCGTAGGCGGTTGACTACCATACTTTTTTTCCATACGACAAGTAAACAGTACTTTCATTGGGTGATGTGAGGATAATAATAATGATATTAATGATTTGAAGATGTAATAAATCCCATTCATAACATAATATTACGTGTAATGTCCATTTAATATTACTAGTTACAGTAAGTTAATTAGAAAAATGGAAAAGTGTGATGGAGATAACGTTGTGATCAAAACTTATTCCAGGAAGGGGAAGGGAGTTGTTTTACAATCTCAATAGTTGAATATGTATATTTTAATTCATTTAATATTTTAAATTTTTTAAAAGCTTGGCTTTGGCGTGAAAATGATAATTTATTTTGTAATGTGTTGCCTTGAAGGGACTTGTATTCAGCGCTGATTCAAGTCAGGTTTAGTTGAGGTAATTGGGTGTGTGAAGTCTACACTTCCTGTTTTCCGAGACGAATCCAGTTTGCTCAGGACGGATGTTGTTGAGACAGGCTGTATCCAAATAGTCCGAGGATCCTTGCCAAGGATATAGTATAATATCTTGTACAATTTGTTCCTTAAATGCTAGATTTTTTTCCCTTTTGGGAAATAAAATTCACCTAGCTCATGAATTTTTCTTTATACTATATTTATTAAAAATAGCTCATGAAATTCACAATATAAACAATGATTTGAGTCACATGGGGAAAACTAAAATAATATTAATTTGGAAGTCCTTGCAGTAATTACCATTATTTATTATTAAAGAAGATTATTGAATTCTACCAGCATTCCGATAGTTATTTTACAGAAAATAGGTAAACAAATTTGGGTTCTTCAAAATATTTTACGCCCTCTAAAAATCCAAGTTCCGGGCCCTTTTGTAGGCCCAGTCAAACCCTGGTCTACTTGATAGATAGCATATAGTTTACGAACAGTTTGAAAGGCTACGCTAGCCCCAAAAAGTTGATTATTTAAACAAAAACATAAAAATAATTGTGTTTTTTAGAAAAATATTCAATCTTCAATACAAAATAAATTAAAATAATTTAATATTTTTTGTGTCGAGTCATCACAAGGTGCGTCAACTTGCGCAACATTCAAATTGAATCTAACTTTGGTGTTTAATAGTATTTTACCACTGCTATGCTTTGATTGTTTTTTTTAAACATTTATTTGAAGTATTTTGGGTAGTACATGTCTCATTATATTTTAACTGACACTTCATTTAGGTCAATAGCACGTGTGCTTACTATGCTAAGGGTCTCGGTTTCGATTAAAGGTAAAGTCGGTAATTTAACTTTAGTAAACTGTTATCTCTCAACGCTGTAATATATGTCATAGTTAAAAGTTAGTTTGTAAGTCGTGTCCTGATATAATCCTTGTTATCATAAATTACATGTTAAAAATCCCCATTGAAAAAATAATGATATATATATATATATATATAGTACTTGCAAATATTTTTTTAAGACTAAAAAAACTGAAATATTCTAACTGGTCCTATGGACAGGTTTCAAGGCTATTAGTGTTGTCCTGTCAAGCGAACAATAGGATTACTGCCAACTTAATCTTAGGACTTTGGTTCTACAAAGAAACTTCCTTTCTCTCTCAGATTGAATAAGTGTGTGTGTGTGTGTGTGTGTGGGCGGGGAGGGGGGTTGCCACACCTATCTTGCAACAAAACTAAATTTATGAAACTAATTACCAATTTATAACCCAGGGAATAGGTTTACGTAATTAAAAATATTATATTTGTAAATTACACACAAAACTTAAGATTGTGTGTTTTTTTAAATCCAACCATTTTCAAAAATGTGTTTTTTGAGTTAATTTAAAAAATATTTGCATTAAAAATTGATTATATAATTCAATATCAATTTAGAATGGTGGCCATACAGTCATAATAAAAATATATATCATTATTGGTTCATCTAGAATTTCGGTCCCATATCGTTCATTTTTACTCAGTATTAGTAGCTATGCGACCGCACCTTAAATGATTTATTTTGTCAAAATGTCGTACAGTAATGTATTACATTCATACAGTATCACAAAACTGCAAGCATGCCTCAAGAAAGTAGTTTGAAAGCCCCTGCCTTATCTGAGATACTATTGGCTTAGCATTATTGTATGATATATTGCCTGTTAGAATTATCTCACGGCGATTAAACCAGACTTCTCAAAGAAACGGATTAGACATTTCATATTAGACAACGTTTTATTATAAATTCTTATAGATATTTCTATCGCTTGAACATTGCCTACTACAGGTATATTCACTTTCTTGTTGCTCAAAATTAAAAAAATTAAAAAATATATTAACCAAAGGATGATTGGAACAAATAATTTCCTAGATTAAATGTAATACATAAAACAACCGTTTTAATAATAATAAGAAGAAGAATCAAATCGTCCAGTGTAAAATATTTTGATTTGAGTGTTAAGATGTAAATAATATTTTCTTTTATATTTCCAAAAGAAATTTGTAAACCAACGATAAGTATTTTATGCTGTTTAACTTCCCTTTCAGATAATATTTTTAAAGGCAACTTATTCCTAAACTACTGGCTCTGTTCTAAATTATTCTGAAAACTACCACATAGGTTTAACCTCACACAAGATGAAAACCCATTTAGAAAAAAACCTTGAACCCCGTGGAAAGGGTCACTCAAAATTAGGGGCTTACTTTCTACAAAATAGTTGCTCAATGTCAAAATAGTCATGGGATAAGTGGAATGGTGAAATGTGGAATTCGTGCACTCAATATGTAATTTTAAACTCGCTCCTAATCTGTTTATTCACGTTTTATTTTCGTTTCGTCCGTAAACTGTGAACGAAAACCGGCATTATCACAATGGGAAATAATTCGCCGCTGGGCGACTTGCACTCGTTAAGAAGGAGAAGTAAACATATTCTATTTGTAGTTTTAAAGGGATTGTTTTTATTATGTTATCTATTAATTGTTTCATATTATTATTATATTATATATTATTTCTTTCATATAGCTACCAGGGGGTCGATTATTTATGTTATATATTATTTAATATTCCCAAGTGAGAGCACAGCTCGGGATGCTTGGTACAAAAAGGGCTTTTTTCCGCCGGAGTAATTACGAACTTGTCCTAGGATCAGGAAGAAAAGGGCATTTTGAAACTTGTTCATATTAGTCCCATCCTCTTTGTCCCTGCTCAATATTTGCTATTAAAATTTATTATTAAATTGTTTGTAATGCTATCTAGTTTTCTATAAGAAAAATAAGCTTTCATTATAGGAGGTTAATTTTTAGGTTCAAGCAATAATTGTTCATTTCAACCTACATAATAATTTTTAAAAAAATTTCGATCCTCAATGTATTGTGGTGTCATCCGATTTAATGAGACAGTTGAGAAATAAGACTCAAAATTAATTTCAAGATTCTCTCAAAAAGTACAATTGATAAAACATTATGTTTCCTTTTTATCAAGGAAAAACAAGCCACTCCAGTGGCCGCATGGTTTAAGGTGCTACTCTCACAGTATACCAGACGACCGATAACGGGGAGACTGAGGTTAGAATCTCG
Source organism: Timema douglasi (assembly GCA_901482245.1). Lineage (NCBI taxonomy): Eukaryota > Metazoa > Arthropoda > Insecta > Phasmatodea > Timematidae > Timema > Timema douglasi. The sequence goes on from CABEEJ010000632.1 coordinate 216,094, forward strand.
GGTGAGTGTACTAAGTTTTTTCAAAATAGTTTTCCATTCTCCTTCAACGCAAATTCGGGTATACTTCTTCTAAATATGATATTCCTAATCTCTAAAATCAATATTGTATTTAATACATAAGTGTACGACCTGAACGGGTAGTAAGGTGTGGTGTTAAAAAACAAAACAAAAAGTTTTAAAGTTCATCAAATTTTATCAAACCGAAAGTTAAAGGAATGGTTTTTGGGAAAGTTTCAAGACCAGTAAAAAGTTACTCATATCATAATTGTTTTAAGCTTCAGATTCTTTATAAACCTCCGTGTTGTTATTCTCTACGTTTTACACCTATATAAATGTTGTTATTCTTTAAGACTGTTGTATAAATTAACTCCGTCCAAACAATTTTAAATCCTATTTAAAGAGAGAAAACCACGTGAAACATTTTTATGTAATCAAAAGTGAGTTTAGCTACACACTAATTACCTTATATATCATTCGGGTACTTAAAATTTTTTAAATATTAATTTCATTGTTAACATTAATAACGTAATAGAGCTTTAAACCCACTTTCGACCGCTCCATTTATTCAATATTGTCGTCCATTTTGAATTACACTTGATTTAATTTGTTCACTTGTATTGCCATGACAATGCAATGAAAATAAAAATAGATAAGAAGATTACTAGATTATTGAATGATTCTTTTTACTATTTTTATCTTGTCCTTTTATAAAATAATAATTTCTGTTAAATTAAAATATAACATCAAAAATATCTTATATTAAATGTTTTCAAACTTATATTTAAAACATGTATTAATTAATACGTTTAGCTAAAAAAAAACCTATCTCTAGTTTAGTTACTATTAAGTTATAGAATTAAGTTGGTTATCCTGTAAAATCAATGTTGATAATATTTATTACAATACATATTTTACCAAACTTACCACATTTAAATTAAAAAATCCATTATTATTTCATATTGTTTGCTAGAAATATTATTTTAGTCATATTATTTTTAATTTCAAAGTATGAGTATGACCTTTTATAAGCATTAGAAATTGAAGTGAAGTAAATTTATCAGTAAAATATTGTTTAACGAGAGCTCGTACAACGCGCATGTGCAAATGGGCATAGAGGAATTGAAATGACGTCATGATAATGCACAATTACACTTAGGAATAATAATAAATGTGAAACACTTCAAATTTCTAATTGTTTATGATTCTTACGTTTTATTATACGGTAAATTAAGTCACTGAAGCATATTTTGGGGAAATATTAGTTTATTAAAGCGTCGATTTTATTAACATTTTATCAAAACCGTGTAGAAACACTCTACAATAATGTAAAGTGATAGTTAAAGAAGCCAACCTGAAAGGATAGTTAGGTTAGGCCTGGATATAAAGAAACCCACTTCTCTATTTTCTTTCTACACTTTTAAACTTTCCACTTTTTCAAACTTCCATAGCTGCACATTGTTTTGAATTATAAGACATATCTATTTTTCATATGAAGAGACATCAATTAAAAAGCAATATTCCCGAATATTCAAACTAATGTGCAACTGTGGAAGTTTTGAAGAAGTGGAAAGGCAACGAAATGAAGAGAGAAGTGTGTTTGTTCCTATCTAGGTCTAACCTAATTATCCTTTCAGGTTGGCTTCCTTCACTATCACTTACTTTACATCACTGTACAGTGTTTCTACACTGTCGTGTTATACATTTCTAAGTCATCATGAGATTATTCATTTTATTAACTTATTTTTGAAACTGTTAGGGTAATTTTAATGTCTTTAAAGACATGAGTGTTGAAATCATTTTACTTATTTTTTTATTGGATTTTTATTTGAGTGTTGCTCTTATTTTTAAATTGCGTTTTATAAGTGGTATTTATAAGTGGTAATTTAAAAACCAATATTTGCATTATTTAACTTTTTTTTTTCAAAATTATTTACTATTTATAAAAATGAGTGTCATTGATCTTTTAAGAACATGTGTTTTAATATACTTTCTAACGTTTTAGATTTATGAATATACAATACTCGAACTCGACTCGAATGAAAAACCCAAGCTCGCAGACCCCTAATATCCACCTAGATGGATTTGTTTACTAACCGCTCACCATTATATCAAGGTCATGGAAGGAATGTTTGTATTATGTGTTTTAAAAATAACTTAACCGATATTTTATTCTAAAACACCACAAAATTTCCTTAATATAGGCCTATACTATTATTTATTTTATTCATTCCTTGAAATCGAACCTCTAATATCATGCATGATCAAAATGTTATTAATGTTTTTGATCATTATAATTTCGCTGTATTAACATTGTTATTCACTGATTACACTAGATTATAAATTTTAAAGGAATAATATTGTATTTACAGTATATATATATTAGAAATGGGTCGAATTATATATTTCTCGAATTCGAATCTATAATCCGAATCCAAGATTTTCTTTCGAATCTGGAATCCAAATTAGAATCCTCGAATCTTCAAAAGTACATTTTTAGTTTGTTAAAAAATTGAAAAGATTATTTTAAAAATTAAAAAAAATTATATAAATAAAATAATAACTTGTTAACTGAATGTATTACGTTTGACTACCAGAACCGGAACACAATATCAACTATAAAGGAAACCTCATATTTACAATAGTGTTTTAATTTCATATTCACTTAGATAGCTTATTAGGAAACAATAATTTTAACAATGAATAATGCCATCTAAAGTTAATTTTTTTGCGAGATTCTCGAATCTTGAATTTCTCGAATACTATCAGATTCGAGGGATTCGAGTAATTGAGGATTCGAGCATCCCGTCTCTAATATTTAAATATAAAGTGATATTGCGTTTTTAAATAGGGTTTGGCACCCCCACAAGATAGCAGAAGAAGATTTAATGAGATTTTCCCAACAATAAGTTTAGTTTTATTAATTAAATAACGGAGTAGGGGATAATCTCAAGTAAAGTAGAGTTAGTTAAAATAACGGTTTTTTTTTCACACTTCTCAAAATATTTTATACAAATTTTACATTTTAAATTTTTTAAATAATACCATGATATCACTCGTGATTATTGTCCTATTATATGTTCCTAGCATGAAATTCTCTATTTGATTGATGACGCGTTGCGTTTGCACAAAAGGGTGACAAAGAATTTGATGAATGTACAAAGAGAAGCACTGTTAAAAAATAATTTTCATTTCAATTTGTAGTATTGTTTATAGGATAACACCTACCAACGAGGAAAGACACACCTATTATTAATAAAAATAATAACATAAAATATAGGTTTCAATGCTAAGTAAAAATAAATGTAGTAGCGCGCAGCTGTCTAAACTAATAAAAATCCCAACTCGATATTTTACGCGAACAAAAAAATGTTCAACAGAGAAGGGACAAAGTTGAAAGCTATGTTTTGTAAAGTTACTAACGGAGGGAAAATGTTGCTTGCACGGTATAAATATATGAGCATATTTATTGCAGCATATGCAGGCAGCTCTTGGAATATTTCATAGTTAAGAGAAAGCTTGTTTTCATGATGTCCAAGCTCACAACAGCCTTGTCCCTGTGTGGACTCGTGGTGGAAGAAGCGTTCATCTACCACGGCTGTTTGGTTTTAATAACGTTTGAAGGTTTCTTCCGTAAGAGCATTCATATCATTTCCCTTATGTTGTATTTTACTGTCGTTCTACCCGTCCACATATTTACACTCATAAGGTAGAGATGAGGAAGAAAGTTGTAGAGGAAATATATCTGCATTTAATTATATGGAGCTGAAGGAGTGTCAGATGGTAAGTTAGTTGGAGTGTCAGACAGTATTGTGTGTCAGAGTGTCAGACAGTATTGTGTGTCAGAGTGTCAGACAGTATTGTGTGTGGAGTGTCAGACAGTAATTGTGTGTGGAGTGTCAGACAGTATTGTGTGTGGAGTGTCAGACAGTATTGTGTGTAGAGTGTCAGACAGTATTGTGTGTGGAGTGTCACACAGTACTGTGTGTCAGAGGTGTAAATTAGATTGCTTAAACTTATAGGTACATGATAAGAATATTGAATCAAATAAAGATGCAACAGCATTTGATTGGACCGTGACGAGTGTGGGGAAGCACACTGTTTTATAAACTAGCCTCGATATTCTAGTGGTGGTATCTTCCCGCCACCGGACGCAGTTATCACTTGGCTTAAGGTGTCAATCTCATAATATACTAGACCACTGTTTACAGGATGTTACACTTGTAGGTGGCCCGAATTAAATGGTCTCCAAGCCTTTCTCAGTTATATAAACCTTAATCGTATCTCCTAGATTAATTAGTTTAAACCCACCGTGATAAACACACTAATTAAAAAATATGTCCCCTTTAGTAAATTATTTCCCGAGTATATTTTCTAACCGTTTAACGGATAAATAAGCTCTAGAATATTTAAAAAAATCGCTACGGCCACTATTTTACAGGTGATTTATATGTGTAGTTTGGTTTAAACGGGGGCTAAAATCACGTTTAGGTCCTAAATAAATAAAATCAGATAAGTATATATTTCATTGGCCCAAAACATATTCCCATCGAGAGAAACGGTGGGATAATTGCAGCAAGGCCGTGGACCCTCTTCCCCCTCTTGGACTAAAATACTTCCGATATTGTTTTTACACCCGCGTCATTCCAACAATTAATCATAACATTCGCTCCCGTTTTAACTGAAATGGAAGCTGACAGTATTTTGTTTTATTCACCGCCTCTCCCCCTCGTATGATTGCATGAAGAGATAAACCACGCGTCAGATGTCCTAGTGAGAGGGAAACATGACACAGGAGGTGGGGAGACGAATGACGTCACGCTAAGCGAGGTTTTAGGATCAAAAAACATGATTTGAAATAAACAATATACATATTCAATGTGTAATAGTGTGAAATTTAACTTCACGAATTTCACTAGTCCTGGCCAAGTTCCATGATCTCATCCATCCATCCCACGTGGTGAGCCAAGAAACTTAAGTCATGCGTCAGACTAGCTAAACTTGAATCTAAGTTTTGCTATCCCACTTTTATTGATTTTTTCATATTTAATTTTTTTTAAAAGTCCATTAAAACGGTCGTTAGAATTTAGATTAACACAAATCGTCACCCGAGAATGCAAGTGTTCTATGTCCAATTTTTCACTTTTGTGTAAAAGAGCATTGAAGTTTGACCTTGTGTATAAAACCAATGTTAATAGATGACAACTCGAGCTTGTATCTCCTTTAGTAATTATTTAATAGTCTCAATTTCACCGCAGGTGTATCATATGCATTCTAAATAAACGTAAACACCAAATATCTCAAATTTAACAATTTTGGCGATAGAACACTTGCATTCTCGGGTGACGAAATGCAGGACGACGTTTGATTTTTATTACATTCTATCCATCAAGCATCCGATAAGCTGAAATTATATATTTTTGAAACATGTTCCTTGACAGGGATTTGAAGCGTGTGCCCTTTACTTGACGTTCCTATCAATTGAGGTCTGTGGGTGCTTGTCGAGACATATTCCTCCAAAAGGCTCCACAAACATAGAGCTCTGTGGGTGCTTGTCGAGATATATTCCTCCAGAAGGCTCCACAAACATTGAGGTCTGTGGGTGCTTGTCGATACATATTCCTCCAGATGGCTCCACAAACATTGAGCTCTGTGGGTGCTTGTCGAGATATATTCCTCTAGAAGGCTCCACAAACATTGAGGTCTGTGGGTGCTTGTCGAGATATATTCCTCTAAGAAGGCTCCACAAACATTGAGGTCTGTGGGTGCTTGTAGAGACATATTCCTCCAGAAGGCTCCACAAACATAGAGCTCTGTGGGTGCTTGTCGAGACATATTCCTCCAGAAGACTCCACAACCATTGAGGTACAATTTGTGCATAAGAGAGGGCACTATTGACATTGTGGATGTTGAGTCTTAGGATTTATGAAAATATGGGGGGATATTAATGAGGCTCGACATATTTCCAGGTTAAGCTCAACTGGTAAGGTAATTGAGCGTTCATCGGTTTCGATTTCCCCCATACCTTTTTTTTTAAACTATGTATCGTATATATCGTGCCCTGTATTTATGTAAATTTTTAAATAAATGTAACATTATGATGTGTAATGTTACAATGGGACCACGCCCACTACGAACATTAATGGATGTGACGCTTCAATTCTTACTACCCGCCCCAATAAAATCAATTAATCTTAGGATCCCTACAATAGTATTGTTCGCTGTTGTAGTTCATGTAGGCTAAGAAGAAATAATATAACCATGCTGGACAATATCTTTCACAACTCGTATCAAACCAATGTAAAATATATTATATCCACGTACTTACCGTTTGAATATGCTGTCTCTAGAAACCTGCTAGGCTGGACGACTCGCGGTAAACCAAGACCGGCGAATGGAGCATGAGAAGCCGGCGGATCTACCAACACATCCCCGCACTTCAGCTGTACGTGCGTGAAAATGAACCTACGATTATCTACTTCGTCTAGAAGACAACTATGTTGCTGACCTCTGGCGGACACTGGAGGAACTTACTTAGAAACATCGTATGATTGGAGATATCCACTATATTCCAATGGAGCAAGATCAACGTTCATCGAAATCCACAAGTTTTGCAGGCATCGTGACGTCACCGCGTGTGTTTTGTTTCCCAATAACAACAATGAAAATCCCTATATAATGGCTATGCTACAGTGTAAAGACAGACTATTCTACCTTCGACCATCGACGACAGGACATTGCCATGGAGCTGGGCAATGGCTAGGAGAAGGACTTGTAAATGTTTCGTATTTCGTCGCTTAGACGAGTGGAGTTATGGACTCTAACTTTTTTCTTTAATCTTCAAATTTAAAAAATATTCTGTTTTAAAATTTATTAAATTCTTTTTTTGATCGTCTATTTAAATTTAAATGTCGCCGCTCGGGCGCTAGTCGTTTTTTATTGTACTTTTTCACGTATATATTTTCTATTACGTAATATTTAGAAGTTGTCAGAATTATATTTATTTGTTTGGATTTGCAGAATATTCCCGTTTTTTTTAAAGTAACTTTTCATATTAGCATATATAGTTAGAATTAAAGTAACGAGATATAACCTTTTGAAACTTGAATTAGTATAACCTTGTAACGTAAGTTCCTTTTGAACAACTCAGTTTGTTTGTTTAGTTTGGGAACTGTGTGTTCCATATTCTGTCAGGTCGAGTAGTCCCGTGGGTGATTGGCTTGTGTCTGGTAGTCAATCTCTCACGTTTATGTAAAGTTTGTATTGTATTTCGTCAACATTTACTTTTCTTTCAAGTTTAGATATCGTTGTCTGCGCATAACGAAACCTTTTGAACAATATCAAGGTGCCCATTAGGCCCTTATAACTTTTGTAACACATTTAAATAATTACTCTGTAGTTTTGTCTCATATAGACTGACTATCAATTTTGTGATAGATATCATGTTTCCTTTTTATTTAAATACTTGCACATCTTAATGTCGTAAAGTTGTTTACTTCGAGTATGATTTCCAACAGAACTCATTATGATATAATGAGACCATTTGTTTTCATCTGCGCTTTTGTCATTTATTGAATAAAATTACTCTTTGTTGAATTTACGTATTTTTACAGATTCCATTTATGTTTATGTAGTTTATATCCTCTCCCTTTATTACCTTCTCATGGTCGAGGTAATAACAAGATGTAGAGAGGGTGTACATAAACATTATATCAAACTAACTTAACTTGGACAGTTCGTTTTATATACTATTACACACCCAGCTCTAGCACCTAGATAGTTACTAACTGGGTAGCTTTATGAACACTAATGTTAAATATCTTCGTCATCACCTTGAATCGTAAAATAGTGCTCGGCATTCTTAACCATTTAATTATGTTGAAGAGTTCATTATTTAATTAAAAATAATACGTAAAGTAAAATATTGAATGTATATTTTAAAACAGAAACTAAATCTTTCATTTAAACGTCTTTCTCTAGATTATTGTCAATTTTATTTAAATTTCTTACTTATTTATCTGTTCTTTCTATTTCGATTTTTTTCTCTCTAACAACATTTATCATTTATTTGTTTTCTTCCCAGCTTCAGTAAAGTTTCTGCCCCGTATACATTTTGATGTAGCAAATAAAGTTGTATTTTTTTTACTGGCTCTTTATTTTGTGCGGATTAATTTTTATCAAACAATAGAAAGAGAACAAAGAATAAATCCACATATTTAAGGCGATTGCCATTAATCATTTTTCAGCGATACATTTGGATGAAAAGGATTAAAGTCCTATTTTCAAACAATATTGTTTTTATAACTGTATTTCTAAATAAAACATAATTGTTACTATTGTAAGATTGAAAGTATAAGGTACAGTATTAAAGTTTTTAAGGTTACGCCATGTTATAGTTTTATATCTTCCCATAACACACTGTGAGAACTAAATAAAAACATAGAATAATTACAGAATGGCTTTCCCAAAGTGCAGTGAAGACCAGAGACGCACCCAAGAGGAGGGGGAAAACAGGGCATTTGATCTCAAATTAATCTTCAAAAATATGCAGAAAAATATAATTCCAAACAACTTCAAGAGCATCCATTTTTCTGAAATATTCCTCAGGAAGACAACTTTAAACGGTTTCTAGAGAAAACTAAATATAAAAAAATATCCAGACAAGTACCACTCCAAAATGCTTCTAGATTCATATACATTTTCAAAGGAAAGGCCCGTCTTAATATCTTCTAGGTGGATCAATTTTTTTTTTTGCGACATTTTCCTGGAAAGGATCCTTGCTTCCCTTTGGATTGGGGAGCAAAACTCGTTATTTTTATAACTGCCCCGCTCCCCCTAAACAAATAGAGTTCCACCACCAATTCTTCTCTTCGTAAGATACTAAAAGTAGCTTTGTTTTTTGGGGGGGGGGAAATATTGTGGTAAACCTACCATTACACACATTAAAACTGTCCCAAAAGCTACAAATTGTAAAAGAGCTAGAAAAATATTTTTTATACCTTGTATCTAAACTTAGTAATTTCTATTATTGAAATAGCTGTTCTTAGTTACCATGGAAAGAATTAAAATAACATTTATATTCTAGAGGCATTTAATAGTAATAAATTGTCTTAGACAGCAGTAACTATTAATGTGTGCCACCCCCCCCCCAATCCTATCCGGTTGCCCATTCAAAGAAAATTTCTGGGTGCACCACCGGTGGTGACAATCTCTGAAGAGTCCTGTATAACTGTCCCAAGATGTGGCGGCACTCTTTTAAGAGACCTATGTATAACTGTCCTAAAGTATAGTGACGCTCTCTTAAGAGACCTATGTATAACTGTCCCAAAGTGTCATGCTGACGCTCTCTTAAGAGACCTATGTATAACTGTCCCAAAGTGGCATGCTGACGCTCTCTTAAGAGACCTATGTATAACTGTCCTAAAGTGGCATGCTGACGCTCTCTTAAGAGACCTATGTATAACTGTCCCAAAGTGTCATGCTGACGCTCTCTTAAGACACCTCTGTATAACTGTCCCAAAGTGGCATGCTGACGCTCTCTTAAGAGACCTATGTATAACTGTCCTAAAGTGATGTGCACTCTTAAGAGAAAATCAGTATTCCTTAAATACGAGATCTTATGAGGGAACTTGGAGGTATACAAATAAATACCAAAAACGTAGTAATATGGAGTATTATTTTCATTTAAGCTGTATTTAGATATAGCGCCAATAAAACATGTCACACTACAATTTTGATAGTAAGGGCCTTATTTGACAGCTAGAACCGTTACTAGATCTACTTTCCTGTATCCATACATCAAGTCTTGTGATCTGGAGCTGTTACTATTGATAGATATGATCAATACCTATAAAATAATAATAATACTATAGTAAAATATCATCAATGTTGACCTTAAAAATGAAACTTAAACTGTAGTAATATATTTGATTATATAAAATGTAATCTTAGATTATTGAGTTCAGAGTGCTGTGTGAGTTAGTCGGCTGTGCAGCCGAGTGGAAAGCTCTTGGTCTTCTTCATGGCATAGTCTAGTGTCCGCCACCGCCACTTCTGGTTCATCTGTAGAGTAATTTCGGGTGTTCTCTTTAAATGAATCCGCCGTGTGACGTCATTAGGTTTTGTTAAAACACATACTAGATGCTACCATTTTTAAAACCAAACAGTGACAAAGATACCACTGGTTATCAAACTATATAATATTGTAAGAAGAGAGAGTCTAGTAAATGTTTGCACTTAGGTTTTCCTGGAAAGATAATGGGCTATATCATTATTCGTTAATACAAAATCTCACCACCCCTGTATGGGATTGAACATCAGTTCACCGAAAGAGAATTAATTACTAGAGAATAACGTGACAAGGAACACATCTTATCAAAGAGAATAGCGCCAAAGAGAACACATCTTTCAAAGAGAATAACCCCAAAGAGAACATATCAAAGAAAACCCCAAAGAGAACACATAATCTCACAGAGAATAACCCCAAATAGAACAGATATTATCATAGAAAATAGCCCCAAAGAGAATACATCATATTACAGAGAATAGACCCAAAGAGAACACATCTTATGAAAGAGAATAATCACAACGAGATTACATCATATCACAGAGAATAGCCCCAGATAGAACACATCTTATCAAAGAAAATAACCCGAAAGAGAACACATCACACTACAAAGAATAGCCCCAGAGAGAATGCATGATAACAGATAATAACCCCAAGGAGAACACAACATACCACAAAGAATATCCCCAAAGAGAACACATATAAAAGATAATAACCACAAAGAGACGCAGTAGTGCTGTCATCAGCCTACCCTGTTCAAGGTCGTTGTATCGAGAGAAAGTATGGCAGCCATGTTCGGTCATATATGACTGAGGAAGACTTGTTTAATTCTGACTCGCGTCTAGTGTATCAAGAGGTTGGAGGGAAGGAATAGAGAGGAAAAGGGGGAGGGGGTGACACGGTCGACAATCGCTTTGGAGGAACAACGAGCTATCGCATTGAACTAAAGGCTTGTGCCCTGCGTTAATACTCGTACAGGCTATAAGCACTTAATTACACCCATGTAGTAGAGATGTGAAAGACAGGTTCTGGAGGAAACGTAACCGCATTTGCATGGAGAAAGAGTGGAAAGCAAATAAAAACCTCAGTAGGCCTACCTACACCCACTAAGGATTTGAATCCTTACATTTCTGATATCTTAGCTCAGTCGGTAGCGTGTTTGAATACTGAGCTGAAAGAGCAGGGTTCGATTCTTGCCATGGCCGAAATATTTGTCATTGGTAAAACGTGGGTTTTTTTCTTTCACTGGTATTTATTAACTACTGGGGGACTGGTTGTTGTGACTGTTCTAGATTTAAAATTTAAACCGTGTTTTGATATAATCGTTAAGTTCATAAAGTGCACGTTGGATACAAAAACCAGACAAGAATAACTTGAAGCTAGGTCCACGTGTCACCGAAACGGATATTACACATTACATCTCATTTTGTATCAGTGAAATATCACAATCACCCGATTACTGAATATTTCCGAAAGAAACTGGTCTTAGAGTCGAAATAAATTCCTAGAGTCGACTACACAAAAATACTTTAGACAAGTAATAATTTCCTGCCCCCCACTCCCATCATCGCGTGTATCTCACTCCTAACTCAAAAACTCACAAATATAATCCCCATCTTAGATTGTTCATGTAAAGGCCGGTATTATGACTCCTGGATACATTTTAATATGTCCGTTAAATATTTTTATCTGGTCGATGAGTTAAAAAGTGCGTCTTAAGACCGTGAGATAGCATTTATGTTACAGATAAAATGTATTTATCCATCATATTTTTATCGGGAGGTTTAAGTACCTGGTAACTTTTATCTGAAAGTTAAAATTGGCGTTGCCATAGTGACGCGTTGTTTTTCATGAGGTTTCACTTATCAGAATTTGTTTTTAGGTTAAAATCTTGGTTCGCGTGTTTAATAAGCACAGGCCCAGGCTCTAACTATATAAAGTTAGAACATTTAATTCACACTTTTACATAAACTGACAAACTATTTGTAGAGCTATGGTTATACAAGAACCAATTATTTAAGTGTGAGTACAATAAATGAAATTATGTAATGGTTGTACCCAATTACTGTCCACAGTTTGGCAGACACCAAAATTAGTACTTGCAAGACAACTTATCTTCTGTGCCCACGTGACGCCATCTGTTTCCTCACACTCGTTTGGCTGCCATTATTTAACAAATGTTGAGAGTTGTAGCCACTCTCCAGGTTGAAGCGGTAGCAGCGGGGTTTATACGCATGCGCGCACCAGTAAAAACAGTACCAGCCTTGCATTTTCTGCACAAAAATATATTTATCCTACTGAAAGCTACACGGCAGATAAATTCAGTTCATAGTACGCGTAAAATATTAAAGTGGCTGATAACCTTTATCTGGTCGTTAACTCAAACCTTCTGATAGCAATACTTATCATAACACCGGCCCTAATTATAGAAAACCTATCATCATAAACAAGAAAGGTTAAACGATCCTAATTAGCTCTAATAGTCTGTTTGAATATAATCCCTGTTATTATTATTATTATTATTATTATTACTACTAAGCATCGCGTCCTACTACCCGGTAGGCTTATACGCTTAAGTGCTAATTACGCTAATGGTTTAGGAATCGGAATGGTTGAATTTAGAGGAAGTGAACCCGCATTTTCGTGGGAGAAAGTGGAAACCCATTTAGGAAAAACCACCCCCAATTCACCCGAGCGAAATTTGGACCTTGAACTCACCGTCTTCGGCAGTCTAGCTCAACACAAAACTAGCGCACTAACTACGTCACACACGTGGAGGTCGGGGTTTGAATACCGGGTGAGTGTTTTTTATTTTCTCAAATACTATCCCAACCTACCTCCACGTGAATCAGGGTAAGTTTCCTGTAAAATATTGGCCTCCTCATCCCTACCTTGGGCACGTCGTGTCTCTTAATTTGATTGTAGTCGTAGGTTGAGGACATTCGCCGACTCCTTGGGTCCTTACTGCCCTGTGAAGGACACTTCTCCGCTGTATATAAATATTGTTAATCTGACGCCCGCTTTATGACGCGACGCTGGGAAGTGTGGATAGAGAGGCAGGACGTCGCTCGAATACGCTATGAGGCAATATAGCTCCACTCCCGGGGGAAGAATGGAAACACACGACAACACATGCCTCGCTCTGACATGTCATATGAGTCGCTAGGCAACAGGGCAACACTGGAATATCCCACCTTCACTGTCTGTAGTGTTAGATGAGTCGCTAGGCAACAGGACAACACTGAACTATCCCACCTTCACTGTCTGTAGTGTTATATGAGTCGCTAGGCAACAGGGCAACACTGGAATATCCCACCTTCACTGTCTGTAGTGTGAGATGAGTAGATAGGCAACAGGGCAACACTGGAATATCCCACCTTCACAGTCTGTAGTGTTAGATGAGTCGCTAGGCAACAGGGCAACACTGGAATATCCCACCTTCACTGTCTGTAGTGTGAGATGAGTAGATAGGCAACAAGGCAACACTGAACTATCCCACATTCACTGTCTGTAGTGTTATATGAGTAGCTAGGCAACAGGGCAACACTGGAATATCCCACCTTCACTGTCTGTAGTGTCTGAGAAACCTGGAAAACAAAGGAAATTTATTTCTAATAAAATATTGATGCTATATACACAGTTACACGTGGTATAAGAAAGAAGTAAGTCAAATTAAAAGCAAGTGTACCTACAATTTCTTTTAAGGGGGTTGATAAACCGTTATTCTTACTATACCCGGCTGAGATCTACTCGCAGTCACTACAAACCAGAGAGTAAGAGATCGACACCTTTACGACCGCTTCGACTCTCGTTGTAGGTACTATGTGTTGAAACAATAGTGATCGTGTATTGGTAGGCTTGTAGGGACATTGCCCCCTGCTGTGTCAAAATACTGAGAATATTTTTATGGTCAATGCAGACTATATTTTCTTGACATTTACTCTGAAAAGGAATCTTTTTATAGGCTCTCTTGGTTGTATTTATATCTTTTTCCACTCCGCTATTTCAAGATCTCCGTCGGTGGAAGTGGATACATACTGTTTGTAGAACGGATTTCGCCGCGAGACAGTCTTTTGTTGGGTCGATGCGACTGAAAAGAAAGCATGGAATTATTTTTTTTCACTATTATACTTGTCATTTTACTAACTTTGTTTTGAATTATTGTAAGCTATTAATATTATGACCTTTACTTCATTTAAAATTAGATTTGAGAGGAAATAATAAAATTAGCTTTAATATATTAGATTCAAAGCCGCGGATGGACAATGCGAGACAGCGCGCTTAGCACGATTCGCGACGCAAACCTCGCTCTGTCTATGCCTAAAGACCCTTCCTTCACTTCTGACAAGACGTGTATTAATCACATCTTGTGAATGTGGGGAATGCCAGGCCTCCACCGTGGTTCAGATCCCACGTTAAACTGTAGGTCCTCCATTTCATCTCACAATACACCCTACTATTACACATTAGCGTAAGTGCGTATAGCCCGTACGGGTAGTAAGACGCGGTGCTAAATATTATTTTTTATTTTAATAGAAGCGTGAAATAATGATTCAGTCTAATGAAATGAGTGTTCTGACGCTAATTTTGTATTAATCTTCAGTTAATCACGGAAAATGACCCGTGAGAACATGGATTAACATTCACAAAATTTTATGGAAGACAAATTAAGTCCTTTCTAAATAATAACTCTTGTTAGAAATTATAATATCCCGTTTGAGAACATTAAACATATTAATACATATTTAATATCCACACCAATAAATAAGAAAAAATGAATAAATTACACTTAAAAACTATTGAAATATTTTCAAAATTACTTACGTGTTGGAACTATTGTATTAACACTGGCAACATTCAATTTGTTTTAAGTTCTTAGAATTTTAGTTAAATTTCAATTTAGCACCACAAATATCAGTCACTATTGGCAAAATTAATGGAACATATTCGAGCAAAATTTGTATTAATTGTGTCTTTCCTTTTACATTTTAGCTCCCATGTACAGAAAATTTCTGGATCCTTAAGAAAAGGGTACAATTATATATTATTACCTTTGCAGTTTCGTTGATTATTTACACAAAGTACAACAGCAAAGCTAGGTATTTTGTATGTCTGTTTAAAAACACATGTGATTAAAATTGAAGAACATGCGTAAATAAATTAGCAAAGAGCCTAAAAGTCTGATTGTTCAGCAATAACTTGTAGCCTTACGTGCTTAACGTACCTAAATAAATGAACAAAGAGTCTAAAGATCTGATTGTTCAGCAATGACTTGTAGCCTTACGTGCTTAACGTGCGTAAATAAATGAACAAAAAGTCTAAAGATCTGATTGTTCAGCAATAACTTGTAGCCTTACGTGCTTAACGTGCGTAAATAAATGAACAAAAAGTCTAAAGATCTGATTGTTCAGCAATGATTTGTATCCTATATATTATATTATGTAAAATAAAAACTATTATAAAACAGTAAACAGCTTGATAAGAGCAATACAACTACATATAGTTAGCATTCATACATATATTTAGTATTATAGTTACTATTATTGAATCATTAACTAGAACATCCCGGCTGTATTTTATATTAGCATATTAAAACAGACACTTAAGTGGTAAACATAATAAAGTAGCCTAACTATACACGAAAAAACCACTACCAGGCAAACACAAATAAATAAATAATTATAAATAGAAATGAAAGGACCGACTGAAACACATTAACCGCACGACATATTACTGACTGCTGTGTACTGGGTGACGTAGTTTTGTGGCTGACGTAAGCAATGACATCAACCAATTTTTCCAAATGGCGCTACCTAACTATTCTCTTTACATTGGGGTAAACCGGTCGTGGTCAAAGGCGTCTCAGTGCGAGCGGAACGTATCGTGGGACGGGTGTGTTGTTGTCTAGCTGCGCGTTTGGCACGCATCATGGACCACAACGAAGCTCTACGTCAAGTAATTCAACTTTATGAGCGTAATCGATTATTATGGGATGCGATGAGTTCGGAATATTATGATAGAAATAAAAGATAAAATGCGTGGCGTGAAATTTCTGTCGAAGTAAATATGCCTGTCAAATAACTGAAAAAAATAAAGGTCAGATTACTCTTGGGATCTTACAGACGGGAGAAATCATGTCGTCTACTGACGTGCGTTGTGTGTGATGGCTTCATTGCTCGCATTGAACATGCGAATATCACAACTATCTTGTGACGCATGCCTCAAGCCGAGGCGTGCGTTGACTTGCTTTGTCCGTACGCGGCTTAAAAATATATTCTCAACCTCGGTTTGCGGTGTGTTCACAGAAGTCGCAGGAGACCCTAGAAAAAAAACATGTAAGGTTGGAAATTGAAGAAAGGAAGCGGTGTCGTCCTGTCGGATTTACCGGTAATGGGGAGTTAAAGGTTCGAATCCCAGCCAGATGTACTTATACACTTTCTTATAACTCTACCTTACTCATCCTACTCCACTAGTGTATATATATTTAGCACTGCGTCTTACTACCCGTTCGGGTTATACGCTTTAAGTACTAATCACGCTAATCGATTAGGAATTAGGAAGGGTGAATTAGAGGACGTGAACCCGCATTTGAGTGGAGGGATAGTGGAAAACCATTTAAGAAAAACCACCCCCAGTTCACCCGACCGAGATTCGAACTTCGATATCCCCGTCCTCGGCAGTAGAGCTCAACACGACAAGCGCGTTAGCCAACTACGCCATCGAGGCGGGTCCCACTAGTGTATTTCTGCGTGTCACCTGTAAACACTGTTAATATCAAGATAAACCTTTTTTTTTTCACAGCGTTTATTCGTTCGGAATATGTATTAAATAACACTAACGTGTTAGCTATGAAGTTAGTTGAATTTAGAGGAAGCGTAAGTGTATTGGCGTGGAGGGAGAGGGGAAAATAATTTATGAAAAACTGCCTGACCTACATTTGAATCTCAATCTTCCCGTCATCGGCAGTCCGGCGAAAGTAATGCGTTAGAGAATTCAACTAACGAAGCGGGTTTGAAATATCTATTAATTTCGATGAGTAGTCTGTAGTATTAAAATGGGCAACGCACCAGACTGGTCACGAACTGCCGCCATCACTCTCGCGGCCAGCCTGTATAGGGCGTAGCAAATGAAGTGATGTCGGCGTGGAGTTAATATTTATTTCTAAATTATTTTAGTTCTGCTAGTAGATCGTATAGTGGATGTGTTGTTCAATCAATAAAACGGTAACATATATATATATAAGATTATTATTTATTGCACTAAATTATTTCTAATTTTAAAATTAATATACGGCATTCGTTGATTGTGTGAGAGTGGCGGTTAGCAGAATTATCACTGCTTGTAATTCATGGTGCCAAATTCTTTTCTCCATCATAAAATACATATTTCTGAATTAATATTAAATACAAAGCGCGATTTGTCCAGTATATTATATTGTAACAACCGCCACATGATGGCGTAGTTAACTGACGCGCTAGTCTCGTATTGAACTAGCCTAGACGGGTAAATTGAGGTTCTAATCTCGGTCGGGTGAACTGGGTGGGATTTTTCCTAAATGGTTTTCCACTCTCCCTCCTAACTCATTAACGTAATCATTAATTAAGAGTATAACCCGAATGGGTAGTAAGACACAGTGTTATATATTTTTTTAAATTTGTAACCACGGCCCTAAAACACAGACGGCTGACGCGAAGTTCCGTAACACAAAAATATTAACACACGAGTCTCGAACAAGAGACCATGAGTCAAGAGAGTTGAAACAATAATGACGAGTCCATCTTCACCCGGTTAATATTAAATTAGAAAATAGACCAGGAAAACACTCCTATTGGTCACATACTTCAAACATGAACCAATCAACTGTTCTGTACCTTTGGAAAGTATTGCCTTGGCCTATGCCCTGGTGTAGGCCAACGCGAGAAACAACACGTTTCACCTTAAAGCTTTTATGGCTTTATATAAAGATTTCATTAGAGGTTTTACCTACTACTCTCGCCGCCTCCAGGCTGTGCCTGATCTTTCAACCATGTGTTTATAACACGGCCGGAAATGTTATTATTATTATTATTATTATTAGCACCGCGTCTTACTACCCGTTCGGGTTACACGCACTTATGCTAATGTGTAATGGTAGGGTGATTGTGAGATGAAATGGAGGGCCTACAGTTTAACGTGGAATCCGAACCACGGTGGAGACCTGGCATTCCCCACATTCACAAGATGTCTTGTCAGAGGTGAAGGAAGGGTTTGGTAATCAGATAAATCTTTGCCGGGACCGAGGATTGAACCCCGGCTGCCAGCATAGAAGTCAGACACCTTACCCCTAGACCGCCAGGTCACCCCCGGCCGGAAATTGTTTTTTCATGCCGGGATTCCTTTAAAACATCTTATTTTGACAATGGGTTGTTAGAGTTGCAGCATATGTTGGCATCATTGACGTGACGATTATTTCATTACTAATTTGGCAACACTGATCTTTTATTTTTGATTCGAATCCCTCTGCGAATATCAAATAATTATGTTGATCTGCCCTTAAAAGTGACTGCACAGAGGCAATAAGTAATTAGAGGTTCTATATGTCGTCTTTTCTATTGAGTAGTATTTTTTTTTAAACTCATCAACCTAATTGTATGTCTCCGAAAAGTATCGCCTTTTTTAACTCTTGGACAAGCGCATCTCCAGGGACACTTACCTTTAATTACTTGTTAGAGAAACCAATTAAATACAATTTCATTTTAACATCTTATCGTATCACGTTGGAAACCAAACCCGGAACTGTTAGATGAGTAGGCAGACACTCCAACACCAATACTAGATGTCGGTCCATATGCAGTTGCCAGTGTATTTATTATTACTCTAATTAGGTGTTCCGCCTTGTCCAATTTGAATCCTTCAGCTTGTCTTATCAGCAGTTTCCTTTTTCAGATCCTTAAAGTTCATCTTCTCTTCTCGTTTGAGGTTGTACGTCAATTGAATTCGTGGTCTTCTTGGTCTTCTCTTAGCCCTTGCCTTATATGACCTCACTCATTAATACACTTCTTATAATAATGTGAGCCATCCAGATGGAATTTCATCATAGAATCTCCATCAGAATGGTTCTCTTTTTATTGACGCCTCTTAGAACTTCTTCGTTAGTCACCTGGTCTGATTTGTGTGCAAAGGGCCTAGCCACTATATTATTATTTGGATTTGTTTTAATATTTACTTTCGTGTCAAACTAGACCACATGTGATAGTGCATATTACTAAAAAAAAAGGTAGAGTTTGAAAATCTCTGGGGAAAAAATATACTGAACAAACCAAAAACAAGTAAAAAAAGACAATGTTGCTGGTGAGGACCGAACCGAAGATTATCGAGCAAAAAAAATAATCCCAACGGTAAATCTTCGCCATTCGGACTGTAAAGAATGACGATCTTTGCTCGCAGTGCGATAATTCTATCCCCTTGTGTCAACCACCCTTACATACCCCTTTCCTACCCCCCTACTCTCCCACATCGAGCACACAATTCAACCCCTCCCCATCTACCCTCTCAATTGCGTATTCGCGGTCGAAGTCACCCAGTTCCGACCTTTTCTGCCCCGACAATAAATTTTAACTTCGACACTTTAACCAGAAAGTGTTTTGTCCTCGTTCTCTCTCACACCTCCTTCTCTGTCCTGGGCTCCTAATACTTTTCCAGCATTTGTGTGTCGTGCAGGAGTTTGAAAACCGGCGGTTATCCAGATGTTTATAAAGCCGAGAATAGGTGTTTAAAAACTAAGAAACTAATCCGTAACGCAGAATGGACATGCCACGTTTATGTATTGAGGCATTAACCCCCTCTTCCCCCAAACTTTGTGTGCTCGTGTTCTGTTGCTGGCCTAATCAAATAACACTATTTCATCCAACCAAAAGAAGGGGAAGTGGGATGAAGGTCCCCCTCCCCCTCTACAGCAGAGGGCTGAGTTTCACCGAACCCGCCCGCGTACCAAACTAATTTGTCTTCCGTGTGAAAGGCCAATTCTTCAATTTCTCCATGGTAATAAAGATGATGTTATCGTCGACCGGATGTAAATTTGCGTTTAATTTTTATTATAAAACGTGTTGAAGTATGAGTTGACACAGGGATCAGGGTTGATGATGTTTACATAACACGCCCTTCGTTCCATTTCCATTAATAAATGATTGAAGCAGATTTTATAATTATCTCCCACGTCATGCGGAAAACTCGCACAGTTTCAAAACATAAATATACACTAAACCAACTCGTGGTTTTAAAAATGACCTTGTGGGGATTTGGTTGGAATCCAATTATTTGATTAGGGTAAAAGTGAACCTTGACACGGGAATCAAGCCGCAACCTTTGATACGTACCCTATACTTCGCGGGACCTCTGGTCTGAAAAGTTCTGAAGCCGCGTCCCCATTGAATCGGCACTGTCGATCAACGATCTGATTGGCTTCCCCTTTCTCCGTTGGATCGATAAACGGTCCTGTCGAAAGAAAAATATTTGATGAGGATGACCGATGACGTACTTATTGCTTGTTCCGTATTCAATATTATCGATTTCAAAAAATCAAAATTACCGCGTCAAAGAATATTTTGGTTACGTCCAAATTTTAAAAGTAAAAGTAGATGCAGTGGTGGCTGTTTGGCAGAAGATTTAAAACAAGATAGGATGCTGTTGATGTTTTGAACCTTGGATACAGATAAATCGGTGGTTTCAGAGGGATTTTTCGGATTTCCTAGAGTCAATTCAAAAATTTACTACACATATTTGAAATAAAGATATATAAAATGAACAACTTCAGACGAGCTATTCCCCATCTATCTTAGCTTTACGATACTTAGCGACCAGAAATTCCTATCGTTCTGTGAGGTATCTTTTCAAAATTTCAAAACAAATAATTTAATCATGTCATAAAGGCATCATCATGCCTTTTACTTCTGTCTTAATAATCCTTACTTTTAGCGTCCCACATACAAAAAAAGTATGATAAAAAGAAGCACCTTTGGTCTATTCCACTCCATTTAAAAAATATAATCAAATATAATTTAAATCAACAACTCTACTCTGCGATGTTTGATGTCGACTGATTGATGAAACACGTCCCCACAATTAGGGTTGAATCGACTTCCTTTGATATTTACTGACAATGATAGGACACAAATTGAGATGTCGATCAACATTTCTTGTCGATCAACAATCTCTTCTCAGTGGGGACGAGGCCTAATGTCCAGCCATCATGACAAATTCTTAAAATTATTTACTCTTAATTTTTTTTAAATACCTTAAAAACCACAAATTAATATGAACTAAAGCAAGAATAAATAAAGAAGTTTACCCTGTGAGTAACAAGAAGGTACCCTGAGAGTAACAAGAAGGTACCCTGAGAGTAACAAGAAGGTACCCCGAGAGTAGCAAGAAGGTACCCTGAGAGTAACAAGAAGATACCCTGTGAGTAACAAGAAGTTACCCTGAGTAACAAAAAGGTACCCTGAGAGTAACAAGAAGGTATCCTGTGAGTAACAAGAAGGTACCCTGAGAATAACAAGAAGGTACCCTGAGAGTAACAAGAAGGTATCCTGGGAGTATCAAGAAGGTACCCTGAGAGTAACAAGAAGGTACCCTGAGAGTAACAAGAAGGTACCCTGAGAGTAACAAAGAAAGTACCCTGAGAGTAACAAGAAAGTACCCTGATAGTAACAAGAAGTTATCCTGAGAGTAACAAGAAGTACCCTGGGAGTAACAAAAAGTACCCTGAGAGTAACAAGAAAGTACCCTGAGAGTAACAAGAAGGTACCCTGTGAGTAACAAGAAGTTACCCTGAGTAACAAAAAGGTACCCTGAGAGTAACAAGAAGGTATCCTGTGAGTAACAAGAAGGATACCCTGAGAGTAACAAGAAAGTACCCTGGGAGTAACAAGAAAGTACCCTGGGAGTAACAAGAAAGTACCCTGAGAGTAACAAGAAGGTACCCTGAGAGTAACAAGAAGGTATCCTGGGAGTATCAAGAAGGTACCCTGAGAGTAGCAAGAAGGTACCCTGAGAGTAACAAAAAGGTACCCTGAGAGTAACAAGAAGCTACCCTAAGAGTAACAAGAAGGTACTGTGAGAGTAACAAGAAGGTATCCTGGGAGTATCAAGAAGGTACCCTGAGAGTAACAAGAAGGTATCCTGAGAGTAACAAGAAGGTACCCTGAGAGTAACAAAAAGGTATCCTGGGAGTATCAAGAAGGTACCCTGAGAGTAACAAGAAGGTACCCTGAGAGTAACAAGAAGGTACCCTGAGAGTAACAAGAAAGTACCCTGAGAGTAACAAAAAGTACCCTGAGAGTAACAAGAAGGTACCCTGAGAGTAACAAGAAGGTACCTTGATAGTAACAAGAAGCTACCCTAAGAGTAACAAGAAGGTACTGTGAGAGTAACAAGAAGGTACCCTGATAGTAACAAGAAGGTACCCTGAGAGTAACAAGAAAGTACCCTGAGAGTAACAAGAAAGTACCCTGAGAGTAACAATAAGGTACCCTGATAGTAACAAGAAGTTACCCTGATAGTAACAAGAAGGTATTGTGAGTGAACAGATCCAGTCCCTACACAAATGCTACTCGCAATGCTCATGTCAGTAATAGCTGTACCAACACTCCGTGTGTACGGACTGAGGACGAATCTAGCCTACTCTTCGCTGTGGCTCGCAATATTTTACTAGGGCTCTCAACATGGACCTAAAGGTTGAAAGGTGAGCTTGGACCCCCAAGTAAGCAGTCCTTGATACCAGCATCTTTTTTTGAATACATCGTACTTAGAGCTTGGTAAATAACAAAGCACCTCACCTGGTATTAAACACCAAATAATAGAAGAGCAATGTTATGACCATCTTACAACAAATATTGGAGAAAAAACTGTAATACAATAACAAAGTACTTATTCGCACGGGTGGGCACGCGGACGAAAGCGTCAGTCTCGTCTCGTCTGGTTTGCCGAGGAAGGGGAGGTTGAAGTGGGAATATCATCCGTATGTACTGAAGTGGTTTTTAATAAAATGTTTTACATTCTCCTACCACGCTAATGCCCTACCCCAATGGTATAAATAAGCGGCTAGCCTGAAAGGGTAGTGAGGTGCGGTAGGAATAATAGTAGATAAAAAAACTGTTAATAAAAGCCAAAATTATAGTGAATGGATGTATATTTGCTATGAAGTATGAATGTATTTATGTTATACACAATATGCCATACACATACTCAATTAACGTAATACTTCTGCACTTCGAACTGGCCGGTGTCTCCTAGACCTGTGGTTGATTCTATATCACTTTAGTAGGTGACCTGGCGGTCTAGGGGTAAGGTGTCATACTTCTATGCTGGCGGCCGGGGTTCAATCCTCGGTCCCGGCACATATTTATCTGATTACCAAACCCTTCCTTCACCTCTGACAAGACATCTTGTGAATGTGAGGAATGCCAGGCCTCTACCGTGGTTCGGATTCCACGTTAAACTGTAGGTCCTTCACTTAATCTCACAATCATCCTACCATTACACATTAGCGTAAGTGCGTATAACCCGAACGGGTAGTAAGACGCAGTGCTAATAATAATAATAATATATCACTTTAGACTCTTGAGGGTCTGTTCTAAATTATTTACTGAAACTACACAATCATTAGTTTGAATGAAATAAACTTTATTTATATATAGAAAAGAGAAGAATAAAAAAATGACCTGCGATTTCAAAATGATCAATTTAGAGGTAAAATTTGTTAAGAAAAATAACAACGTCGGTCTAAGAAAAATGTAAAGGGGGAGGGTTAGGGGACTCTTGAAGTCGTGGCTGGAATTGGGGTCGGCGGGCAGATAAAATTCAATTTTCCTTTCCTCCGTGTCCTTGTTATTACTGTATCTCAGCGGACTTGCAGGGATGTGATCGAAAGTTGATCAGTTCCTCAGGGGGGAAGTGACCTCGCAGGGCCCCGACCACAGGACGCGTGTAGTCACCAGATGAAGTAAATACAATATTTTTTATTACTTCCACCCACCCCTCCTTTTCCTCCCATATCAACCACGTTGTTTTTTTCTTATTTCTATTTTTTTTCACAAATTGTGTCAGAGAACAGAGTAAACAATATCATCGGAAAATGTATTTACTTTTTACGAATGGTTTAGAAATAAAATATGAAAAAAAAGAAGTTTCTAGAAGATTGGATTTGATTTATAAATATATTATACCAGAGTAAACAATTATTTTGACGTATGTGAACTATATAAACATATTATTGTTTGTTTTTCTCCACCAGACCTTACTACCCGTCCGATCTTTACGCTTTTTAAATTATGCTAATCGGTTAGGAATGTAGAAGGTAGCATTTATAAGAAGTGTAACCGTATGTTCTTACGGGGGACGTGAGGAGCCACATGGTAAAAAAAATAGATCTCGGTACACCCGACTAAGAGTCGAACCTTGATCTCCCCGTCACAGGAAAATAGACCATAATAGACAGACAACTTATTCAGTATGCTCACAGGTAGGGCTAGACGGTTTTTTACAAAGCTATTTCCCACTCTACCTCTAAGAAAATGCTGGTACACTTCCTTTTAATTCTACCCTACCCATCCCTACCACATTAGCGTAACTGAAATGTGTTTATAGAATTGTAAAAGTTTCAAAGTTATTTAGTGCGCTCACTTTAAGGTATAGTTAAAACATTAATGTTTAAAGTAAATACTAAGGTGCACCGCACACACTTTCTCCTGCTTTTATCTAAAAGGGTATAACCCGAACGGGTAGTAAGACGCGGCGCTAATAATAATAATCTAAAAACATTTACTAAAGATCTCGTAAGATTTGTGAAAATAAATAATATGTATATACATTGTTGTAGAAACATTACACCAAAGTTCATAAATGAAATAATATACACTGTTACTTACTTACTATATGGCATTATGAACTAGAAATACTTTTACAGAAAAATTAATAAAAAGAGAAACATCTTTGTCCACCAAAGATCATAAGAAACAAATTAATTCTCAAAGAATTTAATTAAAAAGTATACTTTACAATGATAAGTTATTTCACACATCAAATAGTTGCGGGGAAATATGAAAATTGGAAAGTTTACTCCATGTAAAGTACCCTCAAAGTCATTTTCGTGAGAAAATGATAATTGACATCTTGTTTATAGTGATAAACAGTGTTTATATATCAAATTTAATCAAAATCGTTAGAGCGAATTTCTCGAAGAATATATTTTTCTCTTTTAAATTTAGGGTTAGATATCTAATTCCAAAATACCCCTCGGGAGGGCCTTATGAAAACCCCAGATACCAAGTTATAGTCAAATCTATAAAATAGTTTCGGCTCTAGCACCGAGGAACATACAGACAGAGTGCACCACGCAACCCCCCCCCCCCTTTTTTTTTTAGGGGCCTTTAAGCCGCAAACTTTTTTNGTCAACATTTATTAAAAAAATCTCGTGTTTGTTCGAAATTTTTTGACGATCACAATACTGTATCTCCGAGGAATCGAGCGAAATTAAAAAGTATTATTTTATCGGTATTGATATTACAATCGATTAGTGACTGGAGTGGTAGTTATATACAACTAACAGAACGTGTTTATTACAAACATTGGTTGAAACTCACCAATGTTAACATATCTGTAAATATTTATTATTTTCTTAGGAATAATATATTATAAATCAAAAGTGATAATAAAGCTTCTAATAATACTCAAATAAGGATTACTCTATAATTGGCTTTTCCTTAACTAACTAAAAAACAAGTTATATTAATAAAACCGTAAGTTTTTTTTGTTACGTGGTTGTGACAACAAGATATGTTATTGTTAATCATACTAATATTATAAAGAGGAAAGGTTTGATTTTTTGTTTGTTTGTTTGTTTGTAATGAATAGGCTCCGAAACTACT